>PVJI01027342.1:0-17832 GCA_004026765.1 Micronycteris hirsuta
GCGAGTGCGTTCACTGGGTATATTACACTTTGAAAAATGCAAGTAAAGCGTACATTGGAAGTCATGAGTTCATGTAGACTTTTCCAGTGAAAATCTAGCGATGTAGCGCTTTTGTCTTTGTATGTTTGTGTCTTACCTCTTTCCATTACACGGGAAGTCTTGGCTCCCAATTACATTAATATATTTACTATTTGCTTTGTACTAATATATAATAGTCACAAACTTACAATGTCAGTATTACTATTCACAATAAACAGTGAATAAAATTTAATATTTCTTTGCCGTTTTTTGTCCGTAAGTGTATACCACGTACTGGTTTAAAACTTCAAAGTTATTTGAAGTAATTGATATATAATTAATTTCTGTTTATAGCTATTTCTAGGATTTGCTCCTCATGTTTTAGTTTCATTTTTGAATACAGGGAGGTTCACTTGTGAGTACATGGAACGCTTTGTTCTTGTGCTACTGACTGTATTTTTCACACACGCACAACTGTAAACCTACTTTTGCCCCGCGCTGTGTGCGAGACGCTGTCTGGTGCAGAAGTCACGGCCGAAGTCTTGGGCCCGTCCTCGACCCGCGTCCTGCTTGTGGCTGTTTCCTTAGGGGAGCGGGTGTTTAGCCGCTGAACTTTCTCCTTGTGTTTCTTCCCTAAAAGAAAAAGGTTAATATTTTATGTGCATTCTTATGACGCTTTCTTGCTACGTAGGCGTGTCCTATGTATACGTCTGGGTTTACTCTCGCCACGTGAGGGCTGCGTTCCGGGAATGTTGCTCCGCGTGCAGAGAGGCTGCCGCCCTCCCTGCCGCGCCGGCCGCCTTCGCTCCGCCGGTTCTCGCCGGTAGGCGCGTGGGCGCCTCGCTGCGTGCGTGTGTCCGCCGCCCGGTCGCCCTCGGGAGCTGTGTTTCGGGAGGGATCGCTGGAGGTTGTAGCGCTTCGCCCTGCGGTGCGGTGTGTCCGTCCGCCGCAGCTTCTTCCGTGAGGACTTTGTGGTCAGCCTCTCTCTTGCTTTTTCCTGGGCTGACAGTGAGCACTGATAGTTCTATGTTTCTTATGAATGAAGTTGAGCATTTTTTTTCATGTTTTTAAGGATCGTTTGTGTGTTTCTTTGTGCTGCTTGTTCAGAGGTTTTACGTTGTAAGGAACTGTGTCACCTTTTTCTAGTAGTGAGTTCTCTTCAGTCTAACCTAAGTCATCACCGCTTCAGGCTCTTGGTGCCAAATTCTTCCACTTCTTATCTTTATTGGGTGACTTATATTTAAAACCTTTTTAACTTCTCATCTTTGAATAAATGTTGTACACATTAGCCATTGAAAATGTGGATTGCAATGTAAGTTCGTTTTGTTACAAAATGCATAATGGTACCAGAATACCAGTTTTATTCTTATTTTAAAATAGACCTATGATGAAAGCCACAGCACCTCAAACTAATGATCTACGCAGTCACATGGTAAGGAAATGAAAGTATGTTGCAGCAGAGGTAGCAGGCCGCTGGTAGTGAGTATGCCTGAGAGGTGTCTCCAGTGATTGTTTTGAAGTGATTCTGCTGAATTACTTCTTATTTACTCGTCAGTTACTAAACTGAGTGCTGTTGAAGTAAGTCTGTGTTTTCAAATGAGAGTGAAATGGAAGCATCATCAGCCGATGCCTGGAAACGTCCCTGTGGCCGTTAGAGCAGACGCGCAGGCGCAGAGGGAGCAGCTGCAGCAGAGGGGTCCCGGCAGTTTCAGGGCCGCGGCTGCCGTGGGGAGGGAAGCCGTCTGCTGCGGGACCTGCGCAAAGGGGACCGCAGGGCCGTCCTTCATGTGGTGGGGGCGGAGAGGTGAGAATATTTAAAGTCACGTGGGTGTTTACCTACGGATCCAGAATCTGTAAAATGCCTGGAATCTTCCTAGTGTCCGCAGATAGGTGGGTGCTGATCGTATTACACGTTCTCCTCCCACAGGTGGTCTGGACAAATGGCACGAAAAATGTCCTGTTGGACATTGACTTTGGTTTTATTTATTTACTTATATATAAATATATATTAAAATACATTATTGACCTGTGCCTGTTTTTTCAAAACTGAACAGTTGTGTAAAAATCTGAATTGGAGAATATTTTGCAATATAAAAATTTAGTGCTTTATAGTCACTGTACAGTTTCTCAAAATATTAGATGCCATGAAAATCTAAAAACTACCTTAGTTGGATCTACAGTTTTTTTTTTTTTTAAGATTTTTTTATTTTTATTTTTAGAGAGAGGGGAAGTGAGGGAGAAAGAGAGGGAGAGAAACAGCAACGTATGGTTGCCTCTCACATGGCCCTCACGGGGACCTGGCCCGCAACCCAGGCATGTGCCCTGACTGGGAATCGAACCGGGACCGCTTGGTTCCCAGCCTGCGCTCAATCCACTGAGCTACACCAGCCAGGGCTGGATCTATAGTTTTTTAAAAAACTTTCGTATAAAACAGAGTACTTTTTTATAAAGCTAATTTCCTTTTACCCTTTCAGCTATTTGTGTTCTAGAAAAGAATCTATTTAGAGGATTATCACTGTGAAGTCACCATTCTAACTGTTAACTGGCAACTTTAGCTTTTAAGAACCTGCCAATGAGCAGAAAACTGAGTTGTTGTAACTCTCAAGAGAAGCCTTCGACCTTCCCCCAGCACCTCTTTCCTCTCCCTTATAGCACACGGCTTGGTGACCTGGCTTCCCGGCTCTGCTCACTGTGAGGCCCCCAGTGCAGCGGGAAGCGGGGGGCGGGGGGATGGCGATGGGGGGCATGCTTTCAGCAGCAGGGAAGAGGGGCAGTGGGGCGTAGAAACCAGCAAGGCTACTGGAAAAATTCTGTGCTAGACTTTTCTGTAGAGGAAAATTAAATAATAATAATAACAGCAAGAAAAATAATTGACAGACCGAACCCCCCCGCCCCCCCCCAAGTTCTTCCCACTTCAGTAACTCTGACATTGGCTTTTCGAGCCTGGGCATGCTCAACCCGAGTCTCCCTATCGCCCGGGCTTCATGCTGCTCGAGCAGCAGCCGTGTGGACTGCGTGGCTGGGACTGCATTCTGGAAACATTTAGCGTGGTGTTTGGCACGAAGCAGATGCTCAGCAGACCGTAGTCATTGTTAGCATCTTTCGGTGATTGGAGTGACAGTTGTTCTGATCGGTGTGCTTGCAGTTTTTTGGGTTCTATTTTAACCAAAACATCAAATGCTCAGAAGAATGTACAAGTGTGTCACACACTGTTTTGGCCAGAAACGGATGCAGATGACATTGGGCTATGTTTATTTTTCCTACTTTGTGCATTGTTTGAGATTTTAATGCTTTATTTAGAAATGTCGAGATGTCTGAAAGTGAGGTGCTTCCTCAGACCCTGCCAGAGGAGTGATATATGTGCATCCTTCTTATTTATCTAAAATCCGAAAAGTCCTGAATCCCAACAGGCCTAAGAGTTTTGGATGAGGGGTAGGGACCTGAGGGGTTTATTTTTCAGTTGAATTGAAAGGAAAAATTCCATGTGATCTTGTATAATGAGAGGATACTGTAGATATGAATGTTTGATCTCCTTAGAAATGTTGATGGAGCTAATAAACCCAAGTCCTGTGTTCTCTCGTGCCTCTGCAGCAAAACGAGAAGGAGAGCTTGCTGAAGGAGAGAGACCACATCTTGTCGACACTGGGCGAGACGAAGCAGAACCTGACGGGCCTTTGCCAGCAAGTCTGCAAGGAAGCAGCTCTGAGTCAAGAACAAATACAGATCCTCGCCAAGTACTCAGCTTCAGACTGCCCGCTGTCCTTTTTAATTTCCGAAAAAGGGAAAAGTACGTCTGATGGTGCTCTTGTGTTTCCACCGAGTTTGAGTGTCCTGGAGGGTCCTCCAGCTGCGCCACCCGCCGGGGAGGGAAGCCCCTGTGGCCCCAGTGGGAAGGGCAGCGGGTCAGGCTGCACGCGGAGCCAGGAGTCGGCCTGCGAGCCTGCTGGGCTCACGGAACCGTGTCGGCCGGGGGCTGGCATCTCAGATGTCTGTCAGCAGATGACAGACAAGTGCACTACTGACGAGTGAGTTTGCATCCATGTCCTTCCAACCATCGCGTCTCCTACTGAAGTTTCGAGATTTGTCTTGAAGCCTAGTGTAGGCACCTGTCTCTTAACAATGTTGTTTCCTCCCCTGGCAGTTTGTGGGCAAGGGGGTTCCCGAGCAGGCAGCCCTGACTTTTTCGAGGCTCCACAGGAGCTGCAGAAATGACTTGCTTCCTGGATACTGAAAAATCACATGCGAAAATGCAGTGATGACTCTTAGTGACAACTCTTCCCCATACTCAGAACAAACGTGAATGAAGACGGTATCCTATCAAACAGCAGTGTGACACCTTGAAACCTCTGCAGGTAGTTCCTGCTAAAGAGGCAGCTGGGCAAGTGGAGCCAGCTGACGTCTGCAGTGTTGTGATGCGAGAGGAGACGTGTCCCCCGCAGAGGGGCTCTGGAGATCCGCTCAGAAAGGGGTATCTGCTGCTTGGGGTATTTGGGCAGAGCTGTTCACCTGGAACTTCACTCTTCAGGTTCAACTAAATCCAGGGAGCGGGTGGCCTGCATGGGACCCTGAGCCACATTGGGACTTTGGGAAACAGGCGGGCGGGTGAGGCTCCTGCTCCTTTTCCTTGTCAGTGTTGATGGCAGAGGTTCTGGGAAGCTGTCATTCACCCTCTTTCCTCTTCAGTCTCTCCGACATCTGGGTCCGTCAGGGTCTTTGTTTCCCGACACTCTGTCCCTTTGCAGGAGGAAGTGGGACTAGGGTTCAGGGCCTAAGTGTGCGCTGGCCAGGCTGCCTTGGGCTCCCTAGACGCCGGAGAGCTTGTGCGCCCGCCCCCAGCGTGGCTGCTGTGCCCGAGAGCCAGGCGTCAGGGCAGCGGCCATCACTTGTCCTCCCATTTTTGAAGTCCTATGGTTCACTCGTAAGAAGCGTCGTTAATAGATTAAAAAAATGCCTCCAGAACAACCATGTAGGTCTGTGAGACAGGAAGAAACTCAGTCTTGTTTCATTGTGGGTTTGCATTTGGACCCCAAATTGAGTCTTGCTCTCGTCCCCAGACCTGTTGTGTCAGGGCACCCAGGCCATTTTGACGCAGGCATTTTATAGCGTTCTCTGTGTTTGTCCAGTCCTGCTCGAAGATGCTGTTCTCTCACCTGAGTGCTCGCCCCGGAACACTTCCCGGTGGTTCTTGGGCAGCTGGATGTTGGACTTGTTTGAGAGTCTGACAGAAGCTGTAGACTGCTGGCTTCCTATGTTTAAAAACATTGCATGTGTCCCCCTTCACGGCAGCACATGCAGAGCCCAGTTTTAGAGGGCACAGAGGAGGAGTCACGGTGTTTGGGTCAGAAAGCCCTTCACCAAGATGAGGCGCCCGAGTGGCTTCCCCAGAGGGCGGCTGGGTCAGCAGAGGGCCGGGTGGCCTGTGAGGGCCTGAGCCTGTGAGGGCCTGAGCCTGTGGGGACCATTCGCGTGCTTCCGAGTCCTTTGTCAAGTGTCACCCTTCGTGATCAGGTGGGGGGTTCAGGGGACAGTCCTAGTATGTTCTCAGTGGTTTGTATGTTATTTCTGGTATTGACTTAGCTGTTATGAGAGAAAACTAGCTGGGCTTGTTTATATTCTAGAGGCTTCTATAAATACACTCAGGAGTGTGTCAGGGAGAATGGTGCTGTGTGATACACACCCACACTATAAAGTGCATGTGTGCACACACCCATCCCACATACCTGTTTCTTCGATGCTTGTAATTTTAAGGTTTAACTTCAAAATATAATATAAAAATGTCTCTGGTTTACAAAATGTAAAATCTCATACCAGCCAGCAGAGCCCTCGATTCCTACCTCAGCGGCGCTCGCGCCAGCGTGCAGGCGCCTCGGCTGCCTGTGAATACGGCTGCGAAAGCTTCCTTCCCACTTGGTGGCAAAACCTGCTTGTCTCCAGAGTTGAAACATGATTTCTAAGGCATTTGGTTTGAATTTATCTCAGCATATGAACAGTTTAGCATTAAGGGTTTATTTTAATGATGTTCTGATGTTTGGCCAAGTGTAATATTTTGTAAAACACGGCACTGTGTTTGTGCCCAGCATGCAACACAAGTGACCACGCTACCTCATTCCTCCATGGCCTTCCAGTCGCAGAGGGGCAGGCGGCAGCCAAGTTTCACCGTTGTCTTGGGCGGTCCGGTGGGGAGGTTTTCTGTCTGTTGCGTAACACACACATGTATGCCTATTACCTTCTAAGCAAGATTTCTTTTGAAGAGTTTGTTGTAAGTTGACCTTCTTGCGGGTGTTGGGGACAAGTGACAGGACCGCGTGCACACGGCGTGCCTCTCGCCTCCACGCAGAGTGACGGACGGCTTGTTTGCCGTCGGCGAGTGGCACCGTCTGTGGCCAGCGCCCCCGGGCGAGCCGGCCTTCCCGATGCTTCACGGCTGCACAAGGCTGTTGTGTCCGACCCGAGTGTCCGCGTCCTCTCGGGTCGCCCACAGCAGCTGGCCTGCGGTCGGTTGTCACCTGCAGAGCAGACGGGTATAACGTCATTCTCCATGGTGGCTTTTGTAACACCAGTTACAGCCGGTCGGCGCTTAACCAGCTTCGAGCGAGGAGGTCAGTGTGTTCGTGGGCGGACACTCAGCCACGTTGACAGCTTGGGAAAAAAATCAATGGCAATGTTATAATGAAGTCTCAGGTGAACTTTTTTCAGTTATAAAACATCTATTTTGAATTTGTAAATATTTTAAGTGTTTTATTAGGCATGTAATAAACTATTCTTTGAAACCTGTCAGGTAAATGAAAATTTAAAGCCGTAAAGGCATACTTATTGTAAATAAACATCTGTTGATTTTTTGTATCTTTCTTAATATAATTTTCTAACAATGCAATAAAACCACTAAATTTATATATCCATATGGTATTAAGATCATGGTTCATTAAGAGTAAACACCATAGTATTTAATTTATATTTTCTCCCTAACGTGCTTATCCACATGTAGCAAAGTGACAGCTGTTTAAGATGCTGGTGATGAATCGACAGTTAAATAAATTCCTTAAACTTGCTTCTCACCGAATGGAGTTGTACATTCCACTTCAGTTTTGCCGTCTTGGTTGAGCTCACTGACCTCCCTCCCTGGTCAGTAACTATCGCTGCTGTGGCCTCCGAGGGACTCTGATGAGCTGGTCCTCACACCTGAAAAGCAGCCTCCTCAGCGCGAGGGTTTAAGGAGGCTCGGACTCGACCTTGGCCTGACTCGCTAGGCTCAGGCCATGCGTGGAGAGGCGGGGCCCCCGCCCCCCCCCCCCAGACTCGTGAGCTGAGCCGCTTCTGCTGTGGGACAGTCCCTTGTGACCAGGCCTGGACCAGGCTCTACTGCCCAGAGTGGGGTGGGGACCAACCGCCCTGCATTGGTGACTGTCAGCACAGTGGTTTCCAGAGACTGAGTCACGGGGACAGAATCCAGAACCTTGACCCTCTCACCCGCGACGCACAGGGCAGCCGCCCCACTGAGAGGATCCTCCACCCCCCCAGCACGTGTCACCACATGGAGGAGTGGCTGAACACCTCTCCTAGTCCCACACGGTGCCAGGCCGCCCTGTGCGGGCCAGAGAGACGGGCTGCAGGAGGCTGGCCTGTCTCTGTGCAAGAGCCACTGTCCCCACAAGCCACAGGCTTCTGTCTTTGGTTCACCCCGTCTCCTTCCACAGGGAGGGAGCAGCGCAAGGGCCGGACATGTGTGTGGCCCACGCTACCTCTGGGCCGGCAGGGGCCCTGCAATGGAGGGCGTCTGCACAGTGTCCTTGAACATGGCTGAGGTCACATCCTGGACCAAAAAAAGGGCTGAAGGGCACCCAAGGGCATACCCATACAGACACTTTGGGCAACCCAATGCCAGTGTTTGTAGGCACCTGCCCACCGAGAATAATTGGGCCACGGCCTCGCAGCTCTGGTATTACGGGGCTTGCTTCATCCAGGTTCTATTTTGCTTGTAAGTCGGCTGAGGTCTTACAGTGACTTGTGGGCGCTGATGTGGTGGCTGGTTTAGAAAATGGTTGGTGTCGATTTCACACCATCTGAATTCGACCTATTGGTTGGCCAAAAAGTTCATTTTGTTTTCTTTTTCCAGATGATGGCTTTAGTAGCGCTTAGTTGTCCTGGACTTCATCAAAACAATTGTTAGATTGTATTGTGACAATTGTCATATCAGCGTGCATTAAAAAAAATCAAAATTGGTGAATTTTTGTGCAGCCATTTTAATGTTGAAGATGGAAGAAGATACGTAACATTTTTGGCATGTTATGCTTTATTATTTCAAGAACTTTAAAAATGCAACTGAAATGAGAAAAAAAGGTGTGTGCCATGTATGGAGAAGGTGCTGTGACTGATCAGACATGTCAAAAGTGGTTGGGAAGTTTTGTGCTGAGATTTCTCACTGGACGGTGCTCCACGGTCGGGTAGACCAGCTGAAGTTGACAGCGATCAAATCAAGACATTAATTGAGAACGATCAATAGTCTACCATGTGGGAAGGAGCCACTGTACTCAAAATATCCAAATCAATAAAGTTGTTGGTGAAAATGAAAAACATGTCTTTTATTTTACAGAAAAAATACCCATTTGGACTTGTTGGCCATCCCAATGCCACTGTTTGCAGGCACCTGCCCACCGAGAACAATTGGGCCGCGGCCTCGCAGCTCTGGTGTTACGGGGCTTGCTTCACCCAGGTTCTATTTTGCTTGTAAATCGGCCGTGGTCTTACAGTGACTTTAACATGGGGGAAGGTCCACAGAAGTGTCCTTTGGAATGTGTTGTGTCCTTTTCTCTTCTGTCTCTGAAACTTTTCAAAGAGCTGTGGCTTTGTCAGAACTTGCTGCGCTTTACTATTTTTCTCTCTACCTATAGATGGCAGCACACACTACCTGTGGTGCGGTCAGACGCACAGACTAGTGGTCAGAGCTGCTGGCCAGGAGAGACCAGGCTGTAGGGCTACTCGGTGCCCTCACCAGTGAACTGACAGCTTCCTTCATAAACAAGGTCCGTGCCTTCATAACCAGGGCATCCCGTGAAGCAGAACGCACCTACCGAGGCGTCCCTTCACTGTGGAGCGCAGGACTCGCGGGCAGGAAGCATGTGGAGAGTCTCACTCAGAACCACCTTGAACAAGGATTGGCACCAGTCAATGAACGCTGTCCTGGCTATGCAGCCTCAGTGTCCTCGCCTGAAGTGCGTGAAAATGGGGCCACCTTAAGCAGAGGGCACTCGCTCACAGTGGCACCGGGCGGCTGGCTCCAAACAGTTCTTACTGATGACAGTGAAGGCAGATCCGCGTCCGTCCAACGTGCCTGCAGCTGAGGCCATGGGAGGACTCGCTGAGATTGGGGGAGGTTGTGCAGGGAGACGGCTGGTGTCTGCCATCTGCTGCCACTCGGTGCCTCATCTCGTCATCGTTGTCAGAGAACTGGGTGAAAGGTTTATCTCACGGCGTGGCCGAGGGGACGGCTGGGGCCTGGGGCACTCGAGGTCAGTGCCGTCCAGTTGACAGTCGACACCTAAGGCCCCGCGCCCCTGTGAGCTGCGCGTGACACCGCCCATGCGTTTAAGTCTCCGTGGCCACACCGAGAACGGGAGAGGAGGTGACATTAGTCTCAGCTCTTGTCTTTACATTTCACTGAACCTGCTGTGTGAAAAAGTGTTTTTAGCAGGTAATCAGTATAAAAGTTATTGAGATAATATACATTCTTTTTCTTTTTAATCTGTATATTTTACATTCAGACTCATCCCAGTGCAGACGAGCCCCGTGTCAGGTGCCCGGTGTCCACATGTGTCCACGTGTGGCCTGCGGCCACTGCCACATGCAGCTCAGCCCTGGAGACGTAGCACCTGCTCCAGGTTGACATGCTTCCTCAAAATCTGTGGAGGACCTAACCCCAGTGTCCGAGAACATGGCCTTTGGAGGGTCTTTGTGAAGATAATTAAGTTAAAATGAGGTCTGGGGAACACCCTGACCCATGCGCTGGTGTCCTTATAAAATGGGGAGGTTTGGGGACAGACCCACGCGCAGGGAGGACCCTGTGTGACACGAGGGTGGGGACGGGGGATGTGATGGAACCCTAGGTGGCCAGCAACCACCGGGCACTCAGGGAGAGGCCTGGAACAGGTGCTTCTTCAGAAGGAACCGGCTCTGGCTGCGCCTTGGCCTCGGCCTTGCAGCCCTCAGAATGGACACAATGCATCTCTGCTGTCTTGGTGCCTGGAGCGTGCCCTTGAGCAGCCCAAGGAGACTGACTAGTGCAGTTCCCGGGCAGCTGTCACTGCTCCCCCCACCCCCTCCCGAGCAGGAGCTGTACCTGGTCAGTGGGGCTCCGGAGTGCTGAGACAAGCCTACTGGCTCCTCTGGCTGGCGGCCTTGCCCATGAAGCTGACCCCTTGGAGTTGCCACTGTGTGGGCCCAGTGCCGACGGAGAAGCTGCTTCTGAACCATAACAGTCCTTGTGGACTTTACTTGCACGCAGTGAGCCTTCAAAGACAGGACGAAGTGTTCCCCAAATTGCTTTGATTTCCTCTCCCCGTCATCAGCTGGGGTCCCCACTTCATAGAAGGGAGTGAGTTGGGGAGGTGCCACTGTCTGCAGGTGGCCGAGGGGCTACTGTGCGGTCACCTCTGCAGCGTGTGCTGTGCTGCCTCCGCCCGGCACAGAAGCTCGCCCGCTGCACCTGCTCGTCCACAGACACGAGACCTGGGTGGCGTGGGTCCCGACCCATCTTCACGAAGGGGCCCTGTGTGCACACACATGCGAGCATGTACACCCACACGTACACACGCATCCCATTGCCTGCTTCTCTGGAGGATGCTGACCGATGCGCCCATTGTCCTGGTTCATTTCTTGCCGGGGACACTCCTGTCAATGTGGTAAAAGCTTAAAAGGGTGGACAGTGAGGGGGGAGACTGGCTGCTAGCACTCACCACGACTTCCTCCTGGGGCAGCACACAACCACAATGAGTAATGTGACAGTTTCTAAAGTCATCAGTAGCAGATCCTAAAGGCTCCCAAATCCCAGTCTCTGCCTTGCGCTGGCCCCACCCCAGCTGTTTCCACCGGCTACTCGGTCACCCGCAGGCCCCTCCTCTCATCGTGGGGCGAAGGGCGGCCCCTGGGCAGATTTGTCCTGGCCAAAACTGAAAGCTGGAAGTAGCTTCTCTGCCTCGTAAATGAAAGCTACCCATCCTCAAAACGCCCTTCCCAGGAGGCCAGGCTGCCTGGCTTTCAGGTGCTGGGTCTCAAACGCGTGGTGTCCTCCCCTGGACCGGCGGCCCCTGCCTTCCCACAGGCGTCCTTCCTGCAGGCCCTGTCCTTGCCCATCTGCTTCGATTGTGGGTGGCATCCTTCGGAAGCAGCTCCAGCTGCCTCAATGAATGTGCCTTGGCCCTCCCCACCCAGCAGTAGCAAGTCCCCTTGCACCAGCTGAGGTGACGCAGGTGTGCGGTTGGTCTCAGCCTCCCGGGCGTCATGCACCCAGGGAGGAGCGCCCTGTGCCCACCTGTGTCTTCCAGGCCACCCCCCAGGTGATGTGGGAGACGGTCCGGCCCCAGGCCACAGGGCCACGGTGGTGCGCGCAGACCCTCGCGGGCTGTTGGTTGGCAGCAAGCACAGTCGGGGCCCACCCAGCTCTCCCTGTGGCGGGGGCGACATTCGAAGGCATAGTTAACAACCGGTCGTCGTGGGTGCTGTGATGGAACTGGGAACGGACCACCGGGAAGGCCAGCCCTGCTTGGGGTGCAGAGTGAGTATGCTGCCTCCGAGCACCTCGGGGTGGGGCGCACCGTCTTCCTGGACTGACGCGAGCCTGAGGCCCCGCTCGCGTCACCCCGGTTCCGAAAAGCGTCTACCGGCACCGATCCTCCTACCTGCCCTTGGGGTCCGGTCTCTGTCCGGGGGTGTTAGCGGCCACCAGAGCATCAGAGTTTGATTCCTAGCGTGTGGCTCGGGTGGGACAGGCCCTTGTGCGAGCGGAGTTACCCGAGGGCCCCCGTGGTGGCCGGCCGGACCTCCACAGCGGTGTGCATGCCACTCTGGGTCTGAGTTTCCAGCGATGTCTCAGCTGCGCATGACGTTACAATCGATTCAGAAACGATTTGGAAAGTAAATATGCAGATGGTGCCCGGACCACCCGACCCACCGCCACAGCGGCCCAACCAGGAAACCCCCCGCACCGGGGCAGCGAACCACCTGCAGGCAGCCTGCTCCCGGCCAGTGTGCAGGAGGTCAGAGCACACACAGCAGCGTCCGTCACCACTGGTCCCGAGCGGACCAGAGTGACTGGCAGCCCTGCTTTCAACTGAGGACCGACCAGAGGAAGCCAAACGTGTGCCCCACCCACCCCATGGGTCACACCGCTGCGAGGGAGCCTCCCCAGGCCAAGGCCCAGGCCCGCACCTGCAGCTCGCACACACCTGAGCACCCCGCCCCGTCCCCTTTTCCACTGTGACGCCCTCCCCCAAACTCTGGGCAAGTGACAGGGGCAGCTCACCTTCATGGGGAAAACGCCTGGTGACCGGCCTTGGCATTCGGTTTGTCTTTGTTCATTTCCACGCGATGCTCCCAGTCCTCGCGTTTGGATACTCACAGTGATAACGGCGGTCTTCAGTGACACGGACTTGCAAAGCGGGATGAGGGGGCAATGAGAATGTGTCAGACTCCACAGAAGTTCATGTGGCGGCGGGGTGTTCCCTTCAGGGTGTTTTGAATCTCCTCTGGGGTCACTTCTCTCCTTTTTTCTGTCACCACAGAAATGTGTAACAAAGCAGCCCACTGTAAAATGGTGAACTTCGTAGCTTTCCAGCTGGAAACGTTTTTGGAGCTAAGGCAGTTATTTCTGCAACAGATGGGTTCCGGGTTTGTTAATGAAAAAGAATTGCAGGGAGAGTTGCAGATAAGTGCCATCCGGGTGACTTTATTCCACGTTTGCAAACGTGGTCTCACCATAATGGAGATAAAATGGCAAGAGTTTGAAATATAGTAACAGCTTAAAATGTAAAAGTAATTCTTTTTAGCATAAATACTTGTCCTAGCAGTTTTATAATCTAATAAAAATCGAAGTATTAATTTAAAAAACCCTGAGCATTTTCATGATGAGAAATCATATGTATTCTGGGAAAACAGAAACATTACCCATGTATGCACAGTGCAGAATCATTCTAGAAATTCTTTTCCTGGAGACTTTCCACGGGAGCAGATCCCATGGACCGGCATCTCCACGGGACCCAGCAAACAGAAAGCCCGACCGGAGGTTTAAACCAAAGTCAGCAATTTACCTCACATTTGAACTGAGATGCAGAGTAGAATTTCCTAGTCATTGGACATTATTTCCCTTATTTGTCCTAAAAATGTAGATTTTTTTTTTTTTGAATTTTTATTCTAGGTAGAGGGAGGCAGAGGAGAAAATACTGTTGAAACACTGTTACAGTTTCTACCTTTGGGAATCACTTCCGAATGGACTATAGTATCGCATAGACATTTACACCGCACTCACACTATAATTTAAAAGCCATAAATCGTTCAGGGAATTCCCAACATACTCTCGTTCTGGGTGTTCCCACAGGCTGGTGTGCGTTGGAGAAATTGACATCAAAGGTGTTCAATTAACGCCCAGTGAATGGATCCCGTGCAAACCAATCTCAAATTAAACTCAATTTGGAAGATGTGCTGAACCCAAAACAGTCATTTAACACGTTTAGATAATTGCCTGGCCTATTCTGCCCCACGTGCTCTGTAATTACTTCACGTCGGCTCTGTGACCGTCAGTTTTCTGACCATCCCTTCCCTCTTGGCTGAGTGGGGCCGCCTCCCGCTCACCAGCGCTGGGTCTCAGGGTAGCCGCCGGTGCCCTCGACCAGGCTCTGTCGGGCAGGCCTCAGGTGCCAGTGGTCAGTCACCTGCCGAGAGCCAGGCCACCGGGGCTCCTGGTCCTGACCCGGGTCCTCCGCAGGTACGGCTGCGGCTGCTGGTGTCTGGAGCACAGGGTGAGGTCCCGGCTGCTGGGCGGTGTGCGTGTGTTGGTGGTGGGGGTCGTGGGGGGGGGCTGTCACCTGTCCCTGAGTCACGACGGAGACCCTTTCTCGGTCCTGGTGGATGCCAGACCTGCCCCCTGTCCTCTGCATCCGGTGCTGCTCTGGGGCCTTTAAACACACTTTCCTGGTGGCCCCATCCTCGCCTGCCTTCCCCTTCTCTCTGTAAGGATCCTCCAGCACCCGACCCTGTTCCAAAGCTCCAGCACAAGCCCTTCTGTGGCTCCAAATCTCCTGGACGGTTTCACTCATTTCCCCCTTTTCCTGTAAAACCTGACATCACGAGTTGTCACTGTACTGTTTCCGTGTCTTTAATAACCTTTTCTTCTTCCATTCCAACTTGGCTTCTGTTCTGCCCCACGGGTCTCGGCACTGCAGTGCAGTCCCCACACCATGAGCACATGTCGTCCTGTTCTCACCCCCGCCGCCCCCTTGGGCAGCTGTGGAAACTCCCTCCTCTCTCGGCTGCATCTGCCCGTCGCTCTGGCCGCCACACTCCCCCATGCTGGCCCGCCTCTTGTGTAAACCCTGAACCCTCTTCTCCTCCCCTCCATGAAGGAGCCCCCCCATCAGTCCTGTCTCCATGAGGGGTGCCATTATCCTCACCTGGTCCTTCGAGAGACCTAAGAGTCAGCCCTGAAGTGCCCTCTCCTATCACCCCTCCATCCAAGGCATCGGTCCCTCCACCTCATTCCGCCCCCAAATGTCTTCACCCACTTTTCTACATCGCCACATCGTGGCCTCGGCCCTTCCTCCATGAGCCATGTCAACACCACTTTGACGGCCTCTCCGAGCCCACACTGGCTTCTCCACAATCCATTGTAAGCAAGAATGATCATAACATAAACTTTCCTTAAAAGCCTTCAGCGGCTTCTCATTATGCTTGTGACATATTCAAGCTCCCTCCAGGAGCTGAAGGCTCTCAGGGTCTCCATGATCTGCCTCCGCTTGCCTGTCCTACCTCAGCGTGGGACCCCCTCAATGCACCCTAATTTCCTGCCTCTCGATGCCCCAGCTCTGCCTCTCTCTGTTGCCACGTGTGGCTTCTGATCTGTTGGAAATCAGCTCACATATTGTCTGTGGTGCTGATGCCTCTCTGGCCAGTAGGCGGCATTTCTATCCATCCCGGGGTCAGCTGAGCAGGGTCTCTCTCTCGTGCCAACTGCTGATTTTTAATCTTGTCTTCCCTGAAAACAATCTCTTTCCCTGTTACCAACATAAGTCCCAGTGACCTATTCTTGGAAAAGCCAATTTAAACATAAAAACACAGACTTTGATTTGATAACAGTTTCATGAGAAAAGACTTGAATTCAGATTTGAACTTGGACTTGTTGCTTTTTAAATCGACTCTTCTCTCCATGTCTTAGCAGACAGATGATAAATCAAAATGTGTGAAACAGAGTGGAGGCATCGGGTAGGTGATGGACGAGGAGACGGGTTAATGGGGCAGAGGAACTGTGGGGTGGGCGCAGTGGGCAGCGTTCCTCCCATCCTGGCCTGTGCTCACCTGTAAGACGCTCAGCTGGCGGGTTCAGCCTGAGAGCCAGGGCATCAGCCAGGACTGTTTCAGGGTTGGAGAGAATCTCAGAGGTCACTGAGTTCATGTGAGGAATTTACCCATGATGCAACTACTCTAGCAATAGTCGTCTATTCGGTCGGCGTCTGAACTTTCGCCCCGACCCCCCACTGTAGCTCATTCCAATTATCAGAAAGTTTTAGCTTTTGGGTCAATAAATGCCTCCATGTTACTTCCACCTGCCATCCCTGGGCAGCCAAACTGAGGGAGATGCATCTGTCCTCCCAGAGCGTCATCCAGGTGTTGAAGGCAGCAACCCCAGACCGAATGGTGACTGTAGACTCAGGGGTGGTGTGACGATGCTGACTGGCCACACGCAAGGCCCCCGGACGCTTCCTGCCCTCATCTGCCTGGTGCTCTGGGCTGCGGTCCTCTCATGGCTCCTTCTGTCTCAAGAAAGTCTTCTCTAGGACGTGAGGACGAGCCTCTTGTCACTGCCCCTAAAATAGCTCCCAGTTAAGTGTCTACAAAGAGCTGTATTTTACGCATATTGACTTTAACCCACACAACATCCTTGGGTGGTAGGTATGCGTTTGAACCATATGAAATTGCCATTTTTATAGGTCAAAAATGGTAGAATCTCAGCAATTTCAAGTGGTTCAGTTACGGCTAATCTGATTTATTGATGAGAAAAGCTGAGCCTTGAAAATGGCACATCCTTGGTTCACGCTGCACACGGAGCCGGAACAGCCAGGGCCGCGCCGGGGCCCTGCGTCTGCCACAGGACAGATGCTCGCTGACCACCAGGAGGGCGAGTCCGTGGCCGCATGGGGGGCAGGCTGCACGTGGAGCATCCTGGCTTTCACGTTCTCCGTGTTCATTCTCCTAAAATCCCAGGATGCCGTCTGTCTGTAACAGGACCGGGGGAGGGGGGTGAAGAACAGAGACCAGGGAGGAAGGAGGCACCTTCTGTCTGCACATGAGATGTCAGGTCCCTTCTGAGGTCCTATGAGGGACACGCAGTGGCTGGATTCAGTATCAGTGAGTCACATTAGAACAAGTTCAGCTCTGGTCCCAGAGGCCCTGCCACCCCTCCCTGATGTTAAGCGGCTTTACATCGTAGGATTAGAGCAAACGGTCTTAAACTTCTTGTCCCCGGCTCTCAGCGCCTCCCCTGCAGCTGTCCTCCTTCAGTCACAGACGACTCTCTCATCAGACAGCAAGGCTCGCTTCCCCTCCAAGTTTCCGTTTATCCCACGACTGAATCCATCTCAGCACCTCTGCGGGAACGCCTGGATTTGGTGACCTGCCCTCGTCTCCTGCATTGTCACCGAGCGTATTCAAGCGTAGTTCCCTCATCTATTTTACAGAACACCTCCTTAATCATCCCTGTAGTTATGTAAGTACCTCGTTCTCCGGGACGGCTGTAAGCACGTCATTCCCTCCCGAGAGGCCCTGACACTCTCTCCCTGCCACACGAAAGGCACATGGGCAGAGCGCGCCATTAACTCTGCAGAGAAGAGGTGAACCTGGTCGCGAGGCATCTGAGAAATAAAGCCGTTGTTGCTTAATTAAAGGTTTAATCCAGGCATGCGTTTGACTGGTAATGATGGAACAATTTTAAAGAAGCAAATCAAAGGACCAGAGGGAACAATGTCAGTCTCAGTTCCAGACTGGGTTCTAGAGTCTACAAATGTGTTTTCTTGGATGAAGGAGATCCATTGCCTTTTAAGTTTTCATTGCATGAAAATGTAAAGTTCAGCCCTGGCTGGTGTAGCTCAGTGGATTGAGTGCGGGCTGGGAACCAAAGGGTCCCGGTTCGATTCCCAGTCAGGGCACATGCCTGGGTTGTGGGCCAGGTCCCCAGTGAGGGCCATGTGAGAGGCAACCATACATTGCTGTTTCTCCCTCTCCTTCTCCCTCCCTTCTCCTCTCTCTAAAAATAAATAAATAAAATCTTAAAAAAAAAAGAAAAGAAAATGTAAAGTCCAGGAAATCATGCAGATGCTGCTGCCTCCCAATAGTTTCCAGGCACACGGGGCTCTTGGGGGACCTGTTTGATGGGGCCCCACCTCTTCAGGGATGAGGTTGTCAAGCTGAATCATTTATTATATAGGTTTCCCTTCCCCCTCTGTAGGCAGGGACCATGGGTTTGAGAAATTCAGGGTCATTTAGAAAGGCCTGTGTTTTCTCCTTCCTTTCCTCCCTGTCCTCTCCCTCCTCCTCCTCCTTTCTTTTTTTTTTTTT
>PVJI01027343.1:0-17838 GCA_004026765.1 Micronycteris hirsuta
ACATCCAAGAATACTCTATCCAGCAAAGATTTCATTTAGAATGGAAGGGCAGAGAAAGTGCTTCTCAGATAAGGTCAAGTTCAAGAAGTTCATCACCACCCAGCCTTTATTGTATGAAATGTTAAAGGGAGTTATATGAGGTATGGAGGAATATCAACAGGGGAGTGGTAGGGGGAGAGGGTGGGAATGGGGCACAGAATAAGTAGCATAAATGGGAGGTAGACAACAGATAGGGGGAGGTTAGAATAGTTTAGGAAGTGCAGGAACAGAAAGACTTATGTGTATGACCTATGGACAAAACTAAAGGGAGGGGAAAGGGGGGGTAAGGGGGTGGGGTTGAGAAGGGGGGGAAGTGGGACAACTGTAACAACATAATCAATAAAATATAGTTAAAAAAAAAAGGCTTCTTAAAAAAAAAAAAAAGGAAAAAGAAAATGGCTTCTTAAACAAGACACAAAACCCAGAACCCATAAAGGAAAAGATTATTAATCTCAACAACATAAACACTAAAAATTTCTGCCCTGGCTGATGTGGCTCAGTGGATTGAGTGCAGGCCTGCAAACTGAAGGGTCGCAGATCAATTCCCAGTCGGGGCACATGTTTGGGTTTTAGGCCAGGTCCCCAGCAAGGGACGTGTGAGAGACAAGCACACATTGATGTTTCTCTCCCTCTCTCCCTCCCTCCCCTTCTCTCTAAAATAAATAAATAAATAAAATCTTAAAAAAAAAAAAAAAAAAAAAAAACTAAAAATTTCTGTTAAACAAAATAACTTTAAAAAGTTAAGAGGAAGAGTCCTGGCCGGTGTGGCTGAGTTGGTTGGAGCGTTGCCTCTAGCCAAAAGGTTGCAGGTTCGATTCTCGGTCATTGCACATACCTGTGTTGCAGGTTCAATCCCCGTTCTAGGTACATAAGGGAGGCAACTGATCAACGCTTTTCTCTCATATTGAAGTTTCTCTCTTTCCCTTTCTCCCTTCCTCTCTAAAAGCGATGAAATAATGCCTTCGAGTGAGGATAATTTTAAAAATTTAAGAGAAAGGGAATAGAATGGGAGGAAGTATTTGTAGCATAAATATTGATACAAATATTAGAACTGATATCCAGAAGGAAATATATTTAAATAATTACAAAAAGACAGAAATTAGAAAAATGTGTACAGGATATGAACTGCCCGCAGCATATGAGAGGAGGCTGTCTCTGTTACATAGCAATGAAAATTGAAACAATAAATAATCTTTGGCAAAAATTCCAAAGACTGACAGTCCCCAATGCGGGTGCGAGAGAAGCACGCTCTCACGTACTGCTAGTGGACGAGCAGGCGTGGCCTTTTGGGGGCGATTTGGTAGTGTCTTTTAATATTAGAACGCAGAGCTTCCACTTCTGTGTTCTCATCTTAAATAACTGTTCCCATGTGCATTCAGGGAGGCATTGGCTGAGTTGTAACTGTGCAAGTATGTAGGAAGCACCTAAGAAATGGTTTGGAAAAAACGCACGTAAACTGATGGGACGGTGCTTACCCTGGGGAGTCGGATGCGTGGTGGCACGTGTAGGTGTCACAGTTTTTGCCATTTTTCATTAGTTGTTGTTTTTCAAAATACTTTATATTCATGTCGTTGTTAGAAAGTAAAAGTGTGCATATCAAAATGTGCAATCCAAACAAGGTTTATGTGTTTGTGCCGATGTCGATGTCCTGGTTTTTACGTTGCGGTGCACGCATGCAGTCGTCGCCGTCGGGGAAGCCGAGGGGAGGGACTCTCTGTTCTACTTTTGCAGCTTCTTCTGGGCCTATAATTATTTCAGATTTTTTAAATTAACGAATAAAAACTGAAAAAAATAAGCATCAAAAATGGAATTGTGGCCGCTCATCACTGAAGTCTTTTAAATTACCAAACTACTCCAACCCCTTAGGAAAAAGCAGTCATTTCCCGCTGTTTTCTGTAACAGGTCCTGGATGACCTGGAATGTCACGGAGCCGCGGTGTCAGAGCAAAGCCGAGCAGAGCTGGAACAGAAAATGGATGAAGCTAAAGAAAATATTCGCAAAGCAGAGGTGAGGTGGTAGCTAATTTTGGCATTTTGCCCAGCTCCATTAATGTCTCAGCTGTGGTACGTACCTTTAGAATTCAGGTTCTGTACACTTACTATAATGAAGATAATTCACCATCTTCCTGTGTATCGAGAGTATTATTTTTGAGTGACTGCTTCCTACAAGGTGGTACATGCAACGAAACCACACTAGCCTCTCTAAGAAGCATTTACAATCATGAAACATTAAATTAAAAAAAAAAAGAATTAAGTCACAATGAAGATACTAATTTTAAAGTTATGCAAGGTACTTAATAAATCTAATAAATCAGTCAAATTAACAGCATAGAAATTGGTATATATAAGGCCAGAGCCTAGAAACGCCTCCTTTATATGGAAGATTCTCTGGAATCTTAGACCTAGGGGCATAAGCTGAGTTTTTAAAAGAGAAGACTTAGTTAAGCAGACAAGACAAAAAAACGTTACAACAGTGGATTTTAATTTTGGAGAGGTTGTCATGGGACCTTTTGAGAATTGTATGAAAATGTGAAACCCTCTCTTCCATAAAAAAAAAAAAAAGAACATTTTTATGTATAGTGTCTAGAAGTCCATGTACCTACACTAATATTCCCTGACCTCAGGGGGGAGAGGTTAAGATGGAAAGAAAGAAGTTATTTGAAAAGAAGGAAGACAACAGACAGTTTGGCAGTTAGATTTGATTAGAGTGGAAGACTTTTATAAGGAAATGTGGTAGAAAGTAAATCAGTTAAGTGTGGTCAGGACCAGTTCATGGAGGACCTGTGGACCTACTCAGTGCACCATGGAAGGGATATGGAAGGACACACTTAAAAAAGATTGAGGCTGGACAGCCCTCAAGGACAACGTGTTCTTGTTAGGAAGGCATAACGAATGCCCAAGACAACGAAGACTGTAAAGCCTAAGTGCCCCGGAGTGGTCCACAGAAGCATACTTAACACTTAAGAAACCCAGAAGAGCCCTGGCCAGGTAGCTCTGTTGGTTAGAACATCATCCGGGTACACCAAGGTTGTGGGTTCAATCCTCGGTCCAGGCACATGCAGGAATCAACCAGTGAATGCATAGGTAAGTGGAACAGCAAATTGATGTCTGTCTGTCTATCTGTCTGTCTCTCCCCTCTCCCCCTCCTCTCTCCCTCTCTCTCTCTAAAATCAATAAAAATAAAAAATTTAAAAGAAGAAACCCAGAAGAAACATGTACCTGTGGGAAGCGTCGTTAGGGCAGGTGACACAGAAGAAGTAGGACCTAAGATGGGTATTGACAGATCGGTAGTATTTGATTAGTCAGAGAAGATTTATGCCATGCAACCTCAAGAGGCAGAACTTGAACTCAAACAAGAAGGTAGGAAGGAGGCAAATCTGAACTTGGCATTGGGAAATACCTTCTAACGGCCGGATCTCCCCAATGACGAGGTGAGCTCCCCTGGCACATAGCACAGCTTTACGATTCTGGA
Organism: Micronycteris hirsuta; assembly: GCA_004026765.1. NCBI lineage: Eukaryota > Metazoa > Chordata > Mammalia > Chiroptera > Phyllostomidae > Micronycteris > Micronycteris hirsuta. Next base: position 3,511 of record PVJI01027343.1, read on the forward strand.
CAAACACCTTGGACTCTGTACGGGAATTCTTGCATTGTTTGCTTTCCAAATACCCGCTTAGGACTCTAGAGGTTTTGAGGACATGTTTCAGTGGGGTCAAGGGGGGTGCAGTAGAGAGGTAGCATACGCAAACAGAAAATATGAGCGTGTTTTTGGCACAACCTCATGGAAGTGACCTGAACCGGAAACAGCTTGCCATCTACCTGGTCTAGAGAAGCCCCAGGAACCACGACTCGCCTTTTTCTTCTGGTAAATGATCTACAGCCTCCATAGTGAAGAGGGCAGTGCGTGTAATAAATAGCCTTTTTCCTCTCTGAATTCAGGGTCAGAGCTGAACCACTGCTGTAGTGTGCGGGCCAAGTACTATTGGCAGGTCCTTTCCTAGTCTGGGAAACACTCGCCCGTGTAGAGCTCTTTCCTTGTTTGTTTCTTCAGACTCTGGGTGGAGCCAGTTTCAGAGCCTTGGTAGTACAGGACAGGCCTCAGAAGTTTTCTTAGGGTGTGTTCTCTCTCGTATTTTCCATTTCCAGGCTCCTTCCGTGTTGTCACCGTCTGCTGCCCCAGCTCCACCAAACCCCCAGTAGTGCGGTAGTAGGTGCCAGTCACACAAAGTCTGCATTTAGGCTGCCTGACCTGTTATTTCCATGAACTTGCTAAACTGCCCTGTGTTTGTTAGCTTAAAGGTAAAAATACGAAGTGAGATGTCCACCACAGAATGTCTCATCTCTCCCAGTGTCAGTATTTAAGTCTGCATTCTCAAAAATAATTTTCTTACAAAAGTACAGAAAATACTAACAACCATGATGCCAGATTCATAGTTTCAGCTTTGACTGTCTGTAAAATGTAGTTAATCCTGCTACCTTAAAATTATCTCTCACTTGATGTCCGCTGATCACAGAGAACAACCCCACTAAAATTAGATGGCAGATATGAGGGTAGCGTTGGGATAATACTTAGAGGGCTGTCCTAGTGAAATTTTAGATTGACTACACCACAAGAGCCTTAAGAGGAATTGATAATAATGGTTTTTTTGGATTCCCTTCTTTCTTCTGCCTATATATTATTGGCATTGGATATTCTCTTTTCATTCAATAGTTATTTATTTATTATAAACACCTATACAAAAGGAAGAGAGAGCTGGTTAAAACTCCATTATATCCTTCCTGTTTGGTTTTTCACTCTTCCTAAAGTGAATGTCTTCCTCCCTTGTTGGTTAATCCGCTTATCCAGTGTTTTCTGTATTGTGGCCCCATTCAGTGTTGCTAGTTAGAATAAAACCGTTTGTGGTGCTGAGCAATAGATTAAAGAAACTTTTCCAATCATAACAAATTGAAAATATAAATGGCCTATGCTTTTCCAAAAAATAGGGCTTATATAGTGATTAATTAATTACTGACTGGTTAATTTGGGAGCAAATTCACTAGTGGATTAGTTTAACAGATACTTAATGAGTACCTTAATGGGTGGCAGATACTGATGAATGTTTCAGACGCACAGCGATGAACAAACTGTTGTCACTGTTCAGATCTCCACGACAGCCACCAGGATGTCTGTACTGGGTACGCTGCTCTTGTGGCCCCCGACTAAGTCAGGAGTTGGAATGAGGCAATACCTTCTTAAACTTTGATAACAATTTTCCTAATTTGATATTTAGGTACTTGAAATTTTGAAATTCACGTGTCACGCAGAAACACATCCTTCACCTGGCATGTCATATATGTTTCAACAGTAGCTTGCCAAGAAGCCAAGAGTTTTTAAAGCCGTCTTTTTGGAAGTTGTGCATGACTTATGTTGTTCCAGACACAATTATTTTTGTGTAAATTGTACCTTTTGCTTGACTTGAGGGCAGTTCTCTCTTCTTATGACAGTGAAATGCTTAACACAAAGAAGAGAAAGTTAATGTTCGGAAGTTAAAGATACCCAGAAATTTTTAATTACTCACATTTGGTGTAAGGTCTGCAGGAGGAACTATAGACTACGTGATTCTTTAAGATACTAACTACATTCTATTATCTGAATTGAATGTACATTGGGAAGCTGAAGTATGTGGTATCAAGTGAATTAACAAAACAAAAAAATCAATTATTGTTTACATTTACATAAATGCATTTTCATAGATAAGCATTTTCTCTTAACTTATCCTTTGTACGGTCCTGCTGCACACTAGGAATCCAGAATCACTAAGGCATCATTGAGGCCCGCGCAGGTCCCAGCCTAGCCGTGGTTTGGGGTTGCTACCTGCCTCATAGAGCAAAGAAGAGGCTTTGTCTCCTGAGAAGACAGAGTCGTCTTCTCCTCTGAACAGCCTCCTACACAGTTGACTTTGACATCCTCCAGGAACAGGAGGGCAGGGGTTGAGACTTTGTGAGTCTGGGTTTTCAGACGAGGTAGAGAAAGGACAGTGCTTATAACCGGAAAGTCCAGAGTAGGGTGCAGTCACCTCCAGAACATGTCACTGTTTGCGCAGCCAGAGCTTCATGACAGTCATAGAAGTGGATCCTTTAATAATGAAATAATAATAGTATAATACAGTGTCCTCCCCCTTAAAAATTGCTATGTCATCCTTATCCCTCAGTAACTCAAAATGGTAAGACCCTTGGCCATAATGCTATAAGAGGAGTCTAAAAATGTTCATTGCATAAAATGCGAGGCTTCTTTATTACAAGGTTAACAAAATGCTAAGGGTGAGCCTGCTATTAAAACAAAATTTCCAACCAAATAATATCCAAATTTACCTCAGGGCCTGTTTATGGGATTTCAGTGTATTCTTTTTTCTTTTTTCTTTTTAAAGATTTTATTTTTAGAGAGAGGGGAAGAGAGGGAGAAAGAGAAGGAGAGAAACATCAATGTGATTGCCTCTCGAGCACCCTCTACTGGAGACCTGACCTGCAACCCAGGCATGTGCCCTGCCTGGGAATCAAACCAGTGATCCTTTGATTTGCAGTCCAGCACTCAGTCCACTGAGCCACACCAGCCAGGAACTATTAGTATTTTGCAATATTGGCTTTATGTGTTTCTTTCTATTCTATAAAATAGAAGTTAATTTTGTAATTCTCTGTCATTGAAGTTAATTCTATTCTGTAAAATGGCCCGATGAGAATCAGTATTTTAGACAAGAATACTTTATAGAAATGCTATGTTGTTTATCATAGTGTTTTCCTCAAGTTGTCTCACTATGAATGATGCTAAGAGTGGTCACTTAATGAAGGTGGTGCTACCAGATCTTTCTGCTCTTAAGGTTCTTTTTTTTTTCTCCCACTGCAATTAGCCAGTACTAGTCACCTCCAGTGGTGGCAAACAGGTGTTTTTCTCTCTTAAGTGTCATTGTGGAATTTTCAAAATCAACTCTACTGAGGTATAACATACGTATAAAAATGTAACCATTTCAAGTAAACAGTTTGATGAGCTTTGACAAATACATACCCCTAAATGCCCACCATCAAAATCAAGATATAAAAAATTTATATTACCCCAAAACTTCTCTTGTGACCAGGCTACAAATGATCTGCCTTCTGACACATAGGTTAGTTCAACTCCAGCAACACAGGTATTCGATCACTTGATATTGTTCTAGACATCCCGTACAAATACCGTCCACACATTGTTGATCTAACCTTATTTTTTATCTCAATCTCAGTTTGATGAGTTGGTATTCCTGTGTACTCAAGCTCACTGATCCTTCCTTCTGTAGTGTCTAACCTACCGTTAAGGACGTCCTGTAAATTTTTGTTTCAGATATTATATTGTCAGCTCTGTAAGTTCTAGTTAGTATTGTTTGTATCTTCCACTTCACTCCTGTTTATCTTCATGTTTTCCTTTAAATCTTTAAGTATATTTCTAATCATGAGGTTAAAGTCTTTGTTTACTCATTACATCATATCTGTGATCTGGCTCTCTGTTGACTGATTTTCCCTTTTGTTATCGCTAATATTTTTTCTGCTATTCAAATACTGAATAATTTTTTACTGAATACTAGAAATTGTGAAAATTTGGCTACTGAGGTCTGGATTCTCCTTTCTTCTTTGAAAGACTACTGATTTTTGTTTCGGCAGCCGGGTCAGTGGCTTACATAGCCATCTTGATCTGTTTGAGGCTTGTTTTCAAGGGTTGGGTTGGAGTAGCCTCTCCAGTAAGCTAAGGCAGCCCCATCACTAACGCATTCCCCCTGCGGTTCCTGTGCCATGGGCATCTGACAAGGTCTCCACGCTCAGACTGGAATGGGCCGCAACATCTCTCAGCCCTGCACTCGCTCTGGGGAGTTTTTAGTTCACAGCTTCACAGACGATGTTCTTTGCCCAGAAGTTATTTTTTGCTTCTCATGGGGTCCCTCCTTATGTATTCTAAATTTATTATGGATTTTTATTCATTTAGAATGTTTTCTTTTTTTTTAAGATTTTATTTATTTATTTTTAGAGAGAGGAGAAGGGAGGGAGACAGAGAGGGAGAGAAACAGCAATGTATGGTTGCCTCTCACATGGCCCTCACAGGGGACCTGGCCCGCAACCCAGGCATGTGCCCTGACTGGGAATTGAACCAGGACTCTTTGGTTCCCAGCCCGCGCTCAATCCACTGAGCTACACCAGCCAGGGCCATTTAGAATATTTTCAATTGCAGTTGTCATTGGGGCTTTTTTAAGCCCCATATTGTCTAAATTTGGCCAGTGGGGATCCATTTAAGCTTCTATGTCTGTTCTCCCCTTTGTCTTTGAACACATTCTTGCTCTCTAGCTCAAGCTATCAATATAATAGGCTCACCTTGTATTTTTCTTCTTCAGGGAGCTCTGATTTTTTTTTATAGCGAATGGTAGTTAGACACCAACATCTAGGCTGTGAAGGTGCCTATCGTTGTGGGTGTTATTTATTTCTTGGCCCTCTCTTTGTTGTTTCAGCCAGGAATTTTTTAAAATCCTGAAATCAGATGGATATTTTCAATTAAAACTTAAGATTAGAAGGATTTTATTAACTTCCTTGATTTTATATTTATATCTTTTTTCTTGTGCTAAAAATCTTAGTTCCCAATAATAGCATCATAATATTTTATTTGGTTTATCCTGCAGTATATTTATTAAGTAATTTCAAAATTATAATACAAATATTTACTAATAATAAACTACTGAGTGTAATTTAAGATTTCTTTGCAGTCCCTTTCAATGTAGAAAATATCTCTATAAGGATTTCTATTGGTAATAATGAACTAACTTATATCTGCTTTTAGATAATTATTAATCTGGGGTAAAAATATTTTAAATACGTTTTTGGTAGAACTAGAAAGTGGCCTAGAGCATATAAAGGCTGGAGAGGAACTGGCCCCTGACAGAATGGGCTCTACTTGGTGATATTTATATCACACAGCTCTTTCTGAAGGGCTGCACGCTGGACTTCTAGCAGAGTCTTATTGGCTTGAGGGTGAATGTGAAGGAGCCCTCTAATTTGCATATAAATAACCACCCAAATCCTTTGCCAAACCTCAACACACAGGTGGAGCATTTATACCTAATTGGCATTTATAGAACGTTCCACCACGTGAGAGTAGAATACATGTCCTTTTAAAGTACATGTGGAACATTCAACAAGACCAAATATTAGACCATAAACCGCTGTCAGTATGTTTAAAAGAATTGCTATCAGGCAGAATATGTTCTGTGACCCATCAGAATTAAGTTAGAAATCAGTAACATCCCTGGCTGGTGTGGTTCAGTGGATCGAGTGCCGGCCTGTGAACCCAGGGGTTGCCAGTTCAATTCCTGGTAGGAGCATGTGCCAGGGTTGCGGGCCAGGTCCCCAGTGGGGGCGCTCAAGAGGCAACCATGCATTGATGTTTCTCTCCCTCTCTTTCTCCCTCCCTTCCCCTTTCTCTAGAAATAAAAAAATAAAATCTTTTTAAAAATCAATAACAGAAAGATATACCTGGAAAATCCCCAGATATTTGGAAATTAAATTATTCAAACACAATAATCTCTTGCTACCTTTACAAAACCACCCAGCCCTGGCTGGTGTGGCTCAGTGGACTAAGTGCAGGCCTGAGGGGCAGGGCAGGTCCCCAGCTGGGGTTGTGTGAGAGGCAGCTGATCAATGTATCTCACATTGACACTTCTTTCCCTCTCTTTCTCCCTCCGTTCCCCTCTCTCTAAAATTAAATAAAATCTTTAAAGAAAAAAAAAGAAAGAAACCCACCCAACTTTATAGTCCAAACAACTATTTATTATCTCTCACAATCTGGCTCTTGACTATGACTGTGCATTTTTTTTGCAGGTTTGGCCTGAGAAGATTCCTCAGTGAGCTGCATTCAGCTGGAGGATCTGCTGAGGGCCAAGCCTTTTTTCCACATGGTCTTTCATCCTTGAATACACTAAAACTGAGCTTCCTCACACGATGGAGGCACATTCCTAAAAATCAAGTCCCAATAGCACTTATCAAACCTCTGCTTGCATAAAATGTGCATTCATTCCATTGGCCAAAGCAAATCACATGGGTGAGCCCAGAATCAATGTGGGAGGGGGACTGTGTGGGTACTAGAAGGCATGGTTAGGTGGGGGTAACAATTTACCACAGTTAATATGACCTTGGATAAATCAGTTTTCTCACCTATAAAGTTGAGTTTATGTTATCCCTCCCCAGAATTGTTGTGTGGATTAAATGAAATGAGATTTATAGGCTTTTTAACTATCAAAATTTCATAAATCAACTATGGCTTGACCCTTAGATATACTTATATTTTATATTAAAATTAATTAATTGACAGTGTTCGTACACCATGGTATTGTATCCTAAAGGACTCACCTTTTCAAACATCATCTCGAAAAACTGTCTTTACAAGTTCTGAAAATGATTTGGTCAAGTTATATCTAGAATGTTACAGAGGGCTGTACTTTGCACAGTTTTAATCCATTGGCAAATCATCAAAATTCATTGGAAAGCACTGGAAAATTCTGCTTTTAAACGGTTGAAATATAAACAGTTGGAACTCTAAAGGAAAAGTAGCAATGTTTATTCTGGAACTATAGTCTAAAAATCTAAGTTTGCAAATACCATGTTTGTCAGTTGTTTGGTAAAGTACTGGCAAAAATAAATCTTAAGAAAACTAGATTAGTTGGTATCGAGAAAATAGAATAAACTAATTTACCTCTTTCTCTCTCTCTTTCTCTCTCTGTTTCTCTGCTTCAGCAGTTAAATGACTTACATTTATGATTTCCAAGAAAGGGTTTGTTGACTCAGTTCACTCCTTTTTTTTAGAACACGTCATTGCCAATATTAGTTTAAAACACGTACTGGAATGGTGCTGAGACAGCAGAACGTCCCCACGCAGAAGAGTGAAGTGGGACTCCTGTCTTACACCACATACCAAAATTAACCCACAGTTATCACCAAAGTGTAACAGCTAGAACTATAAAGCTCTTACAAGAAACCATAGGGATAAACCTTTGTGAACTTGGATTAATGCCTTAGATACGACACCAAAAGCCCAAACAATAGATAGGTTGGACTTAATCAAAACCGAAAACTTTTGTGCTTCAAAAGACACTCTCAAGAAAGTGAAAGACAACCCACAGGATGGGGGGAAAATATTTGCAAAGTATTTATTTAATAAGGTACTTTTATTTAGAATACATAAAAACTCTCACAATTAGAAGGCAAAATAAAAAGAACAATAAAAATACAACCCAATTTTAAAGTGGGCAAAGGATCTAAATGGACATTTCTCCAAAGAAGCTTCAGGAATGATCAGTCAGCACATGAAAAGATGTTTGACATCGTCAGTCATCAGGGAAATACAGATCACAGCCACCGGGAACTACCCCGCTGCACCACCAGCATGGCTGGAATCGAACAGGCAGACGCTGATGGGTGTTGCTAGGAAGTGGAGAAAGGGTGACCCTCAGGCCCTGCTGCTGACATTGTCAGGGGAGGCGGTGCTTTGGAAACCGCTCTGGCGTTTTCCCAAATGATTCAAGATGACATTACCGTAAGATCAAGCAATCCTAGTTCTAGGTATATCTATGTACCCAGGAGACATGAAAACATAGGTCTACACAAAACTTGTAGGATAATATTTATAGCAACATTATTCATATTAGCTGCGAAGTTGAAACAAACCAATTGTCTATCAACTGACAAATGGATAAACAAAATGTGTATATCTATACAACAGAATGTTATTTGGCCATAAAAAGGAAGTACTAACACATGTTATAACATGGATAAACCTCACCAAAAAATTACAAATTGTATGGTCCCATTTATAGTAAATGTTCAGAAAAGGTGAGTGTGCAGAGAGAGAGAGTAGGTGACGGGCTGCCGGGGGCTGCAGGGTAAATACAGGCTGGGGGAGCACTCGTGCAGGCCTGCAGGTTTCCTTTGGAGGTGAGAAAGACGTCCCCAAATTGCCTGTGGTGTTGCACCTCTCTGTGAATATGCTATAAACTGTTGCATTATACATTTTAAATGGGTGAATTTTATGGTATGTAAGCTTTATCTCAATAAAGCTGTTGTAAAAAAAAAAAGAAATTATTAGAAAAATAAGCAGATTTTTTGCAAGACTGTTTACCAAATGGTGTGCCTCCAAGCCAAGCACTCTAATTAATTTATGTAAAGATTCATAGGATATCCAAATCTTAGGAATACAGCAAATTCAGCCGTGAACACTCAATGAAAGAGGTCTGAGCTCAGATCCTTTTTGATACCGACTCCCCCAGCACAGAATCCAGGGAGTGATCAAAATTGCATACCAGGAGGGCTCAGTGAGCACACTTGTTTGTCCAAGAGTCCCGCAGAAGGCCATTAAGTAAGGGTCCTTAATTATTTTAGGACCCTTTAGGAGGCTTCAAAGGCTGGAGGAAGAGTCTACCATTCTAATTTATGGGACAATGAAGCTGGGTGTACTACTTGCTAAAGCAAAAGAGAAGGATACTTACAAAACACAATCTCTCTGAACAAAGTGGAACTGACACAGAGCATTTTGGGAAGTGTGGATTTCTGAGATTGGAATTTTTTCAAAACTAGGAGTTTCACAGTCCGGCTCACCTTTAGCTGTGGTGTGCAGAGAGGCAGGCAGACTGCGGGAAGCAGGGGTGGCGGTTGCTGGAGCGCGGCTGCAGTCGATTGGCTGGCCACCTTGCAGAAGCCTGGGGCAGTCACTGATTGCAGGACTCCTAGAGGCATGGCTGTTGGAGCGAAGCCATTGCCTTTTGACAGGGACAAGTTTAAACTGTGGTTACCTGCTTACCTCTGGGAACAAGAGTCCAAAGACTGGCAGTCTTTCCCTTTAATTTGGAGAATAGGAACTTTTTTTTTTTTTAAAGATTTTATTTATTTATTTTCAGAGAGAGGAGAAGGGAGAAAGAGCAATGTATGACTGCCTCTCACATGGCCCCCACTGGGGACCCGGCCCGCAACCCAGGCATGTGCCCCGACTGGGAATCGAACCGGGACCCCCTGGTTCCCAGCCCGCGCTCAATCCACTGAGCTACACCAGCCGGGCAGAGAATAGGAACTTTTTATTCTCAATTTCTACTGTCTCTGACAGCTGTGTAATAAATTAATTTAAAATTTTCACTCACTAGGCAGGCATCGCAAAAGTTTTTAGGCAGGAGAGTGACGTGATGAGGTCATTTGCAGACTTGTAAAAGATGGATTATAGAGAAGAAAAAGTCCAAGAGGTAGGTAGAAGACTGTTGAAGATGCTAGATTCTAGGATGTTCTGAACTATTTGTAGCCTTTTAAGAAAAGAATGCAGACTTTACGGCCCATTGATAGCTTCCTATTCATAAGTTATATCTTACGTACCTTGTCAATGCAAGTGCGCCATTTGCTGACACAGACTCCCACCAGCGGTGTCCGCAGTGTTGTGGATGCAGTGAACAAATTCACACGGACTACAGAAATCCTGTGGAGAAAAGGAGTGGCACCCTGACCCTTGCCTGGACAGGCTTTTATTGCTTTCTGGAAGCATTACATCAAAGAAGGTTCTCATTCATTATGCTCAGGTTTGCTTTAGGTGATTACTTTTTACAGATAACAAAGAAAAGGGTGTTGCAAATGCAAGGGAATGATAAAAGTGATTGATCTGGTTACACTCCATCCTGGAATGGTTTAGCACAGACATTAGGAAGTTACTTCAAAGATATGCATTAAATATTTGCTGTCTAAACTCACAGTGAAGGAGTCTTAGCAAAAGCAAACCTCAAAGCAGCCTAGATATAATGCAGGCCTGGTCCCCCATGGGGAAACTGATCTGTGGGCCTGGCTCCTGTGTGCCACCTCGTGCCTGTCAGTTTTCCAATCCAGGACTGAGCTACATTCGCCATTGCCACATGGGATGGTTCCCTGTAATTTGCCACCGTTAGCAGTCTGATCCCTGTTCTCCTGTCCTCTCCCCATCCCTCTCTTTACCTTTCCTCTCTCCCTCTCTCCAGTTGACAAATTAATAACCATGCCAAGGCAGAATTGCTAGTGAATATCAATATTTTTCTAATTAATAAGTCAAAAATAACTTAAAAACAATTTGAGAGAAAAAAAGAAAGTCCTGAATTCAGACCATTTTCTTGGTTTCCTTAGATAATTAAGTTGAAAGCTGAAGCCCGGCTGGACCTGCTGAAGCAGATCGGTGTTTCTGTGGACACGTGGCTGAAGAGTGCAATGAACCAAGTGATGGAAGAGCTGGAAAACGAGCGATGGGCCCGCCTTCCTGCAGTGACCAATAATGGCACCTTACACTCGGTGTGTTTCTCTTCTCGGATGTGATAGTCTAACTTGCATTGAAGGGTGATATTCTTTGACTGTGTAGCCAAACCCGACAATGACCAAAATTTTAAAGAACAAAATAATGCTTTTGCTAGTGGTTTGGGTATTTTTTCTTTAACCTGTCACTAATTGAGTTAAACTTGAGTGTAAGAAAGAAAGGGGGTAAGGAGGAATAGTGATTTTTTAAAATGTTCACTGAAGAACATACTATCACTAGTTGGCATCAGTGCCAATTTACCATCCCATTATCTCATTCATGAAATAGACACTCTTCTTGTCTGGAAGTAGCAGAATAAATATTTTGATCTGGGGTTTTCGAAGTTCTCAGAAGTCTTTTCTAGTGTAAATGAAAATAAACATCCGGAGAGTTGGAAACACTCTTGGAGAAGGGCAGGGAGCACTCGTGGTCTGTGGCGTCACCCGTTCGGCTCACGAGGCCCTTCCTGTTCTGCTCACAGTGTCTTCCGTCAGGGAGACGGCATCTTACGCACAAGGCCAGGACTCAGGCTCGAGTTTTCCAGTCCAGGGCTCGCTCCACTCTGATGTCATCTGGTTAAACCCTAGTTTTTTATGTTGGAGATCTGAGTACCAGAAAAGTTCAGTGATTTGCCTAGTATTTATATAGGTGGGTATGATGATGATGCCTAGCTAGTGAGACTAAAATAATTCCTGCTGCTACCTCTCCACCCAGTACTCTCTCTCATCCTATTTATTTACTTGTGGCATTTATTACAATCTATATTTATCTTCTTTATTTGTTTCCTTGTATTTATTATCTGTCTTTCCCTCTAGAATGTAATCGCCATTCCTGCCGGGTTCACTGCTATGCACAGCAAAGTACCTGGCACGTAGTAGATACTCAATAAACATCTGTCAAAGGAAGAAATGAATGAATGGATGGACAGAAAGAGGGAATAGTGTCAAACTAAAAGCCAAAATTCCAATTTCACTACATCCATAGTGGCCCTCTAGTGTTTGTGCCCTTCAGATTGAGAAAGGCATCCTTGCTAGAGAAACTGACCAAAGTTTAAGAACATTCCTAGAAGTTTTATCAGCTTTTTTACATGTCATTCTGCTTGCTCATTTAAAAAGGATTGTGTATGGATATGCATCTTAAGGAAAAACAATCTACTGAAGGTTTGTTTTTATTTCACCGTTCATGGTAACCCCACTGGGGAAAACAACACATATCTCCCACTTGACTTTGGGATTCGAAGAGCCTGCCCGGTTTTCAGGACAACAGAACTGCTCCATGTTGTGGAATAGCTCTCTTCATTGCATCTTTTAAAAGGCTCATTCCCATTTCTTCAGGTCATTCTGTTGTACAGGAGTAATGGTGCAAATCCAGGCACAGACTCACTTTTGGCTTCTTCAGCAGCATTGCAGGCAACCAATCAACCCGTGCTTTTCCTGAACTAGCACCTCTTCTAACCAAATCAACGGGGCCAGCACTTACTGCCTCGCTATGAGCCGACTTCCTGAGCAAATTGGAGACAAACAAGACTTGGTCTCTCTCCTGAAAGAGGTGACAAGCTGGTAGAGCAGACGAGACTTAGAGATCTCAGTCATACATGGCTGTGTGTAACTGGGCTCCTGTATGGCAAACGCAAAGTTGCTTACTCCTAACTTCTCTCCTCGCCTTGGGAAAAAGTCACTTGCCTCTGGGTTTCAGAGAGAAAGTTAGGTTAAATGATTCTAAGGTCCCTTCCGACTCCGATGTGTCACGATTTTGTAAAGAGCTGTCAGTGCAGCCCAGGACCAGCTAGAAAAATAGGGAAGAAGTTCACCCAAGAAGGAGATGTCATTGGAGGTAGTCCTTGCAGAACTTTAACAGGAGATCAAAAAGGGCTTCTGAGCGTGCAGAAAGGAAATAAAGATGTGCCTGGTACCGGGTCTGGCAGTGAGTGTCGAGTAAATTGGGTCTTTTTGAGAACTGTCCAAAGATGTAGACATACGTCCTCTGTGAAAGGATCATTTTGCCATTTCATTCCACTCTTTTCTTTCCACTAGTTGGTCTTTTTTTTTTTTTAAGATTTTATGTATTGATTTTAGAGAGAGGGGAAGGGAGGAAGAAACAGGGAGAGAAATACCGATGTGAAAGAGAAACATCGATCAGTTGCCTCTTGCATGGGCTGCAACCCAGGCACGTTCTCTGGGCGACCTATCGATTTGCAGGGCGGCGCTCAACCAACTGAGCCACACCATTCTGGGCTCCTCTAGTCGGTCTGATGGAGTCTGTGTCTTCCCACTTGTGGCTGAGGGATCTATTTTGTGGGAGCTTTACTAACAATACAAATAAGGGAGAGATGTAGGCACAAAATAGCTTAATGAAGCCTCAATATTTATTCAACCTGCTTTTATATGACAGCACTGAAATTATTCAGAGGGAGTTGTGTCTCTTCACACTGACAGCTAGCTGGCCAGGAGCATGAATCAGAAACTCACATTCCGGGGACCAAATTATTTCTTCCACTGTAGATGCCAACGAAAACATTAGTCATCAAGTTCAGAATTCCCTTCCATCTGGAAAACATGGCTAATACTGCTATTAGACATCAGCAGTGTGAAGTGCCTGAGAGAAGATAAATGTTTTTAAGACACAGTCTGTTTACCTTACAGAATAAGGAGGGAACTGCACTTAGTTGGGTATTAACTCTTTGCCTTCTGTATTATGCTGTACTACAGAATATAGGATTGGGAAGAAAAAAAAGACAATCACAGAATATAGCAATATTTTTTTAAAAGGAGAGCAGTCTGCTGATAGAGTGATTCAGTTGATGGTTAACCAGAGTCTATGCACAGCTTCACGTGATTGCTGCCTGTGACCCAGTCAGCCTCGCTCATCCCTCCCTTCTCTTATCTTCCTGCCTCCTCTTACTCAAAAACTCAGTTTACAGCCTAGTTTTGAAGTTACATTAATTTTAGAATAGGAAAAGTTAGATAACCGGACTGCAAAAAAGAAATTAGGAACTACAATAGAGAAGACAGTGACCTAAAGCCCCATCCTTATAACACCACTGTTAGCAACTTGATGTAATTCCCTCTTCTTTCTCCTGTTCTTTTTTAAACATATTTGTCATCATAATGTTAATTTTGTATATGTTTTCATGTAACATTCCATGTTGCCGAATGGTCTTCATGATCATCCTTTTTCTGTCTGTACAGTATTCCCTCGGGAAAGTGTGCTGTAATTCATTTAGGGAACTGTTCCCTTCTAGGTTCAACATTTAGATTGCCTCCAGATAGACTAGCTAATACTCTAAAAAACATTCGTATGCATATTTCTTTTTTATCACGCTGGGGAATTTTTCCTGTAATACGGATTCTTAGAAGTAGTAGTATTGAGTCAGATATCTATAAGTTCTTTGAGTGTGGCTTTTATTTTTTTAAAGATTTTATTTTTATTTTTAGAGAAAGGGGAAGGGAGGGAGAGAAACAGCAATGTATGGTTGCCTCTCACATGGCCCTCACGGGGACCTGGCCTGCAACCCAGGCATGTGCCCTGACTGGGAATCGAACCCAGACCCTTTGGTTCCCAGCCCGCGCCCAATCCACTGAGCTACACCAGCCAGGGCATTTTTTTTTTTTT
>PVJI01027344.1:0-17964 GCA_004026765.1 Micronycteris hirsuta
CTCCCTTCGCTCTGCACCTTCTGGTTCACCAAACTTGATGAATGTATCTTCTTTAATTCCTTGGTTGTCGGACTTCCTCTCAATATGATTTTCTGTCAGATTTGGCTGCGTTTGGATGTGTAGATTTCTTTTTTTTCCCCTTGTTTGGTTGTGCAAGGCGGTACGGTGCATTCACCTATGCCGCCATCTTAGGAAGTCCACATGGCAGTCTTTTTATAGAAGGTTTTACAATATAGTGTTCAAGTGAATTTCACGTGTCCTTTCAACTTTTGAAAACGCGACCGCTCCGAAGTGCACCTTGCCGCTTTGCCTGATGTTTCTAAGGGACATGCTGGTCTCAGAGGGGCAGCGAGAAAGGGACAAGGAGTGTCAACCGGAACACGAAGGCCGGGAAATAAAGAGACTAAAACGACCCTCAGTGGAAACATCTGTGCAGCTTGAAAGAAAAGTAAAACAGAGGAAGACGAGTCTGGAATTGCGCCTGTGGGTGGAATTCAGCTCATCAGCATCCTTTAATTGGCCAGTGTTAACCTTCAGAATGTTTTAATTATGCATGGCATATACATTTGTTGCCAACTATTAAAAAATATCGGAAGCTCTCATGTAGATAGTCTCATCTGCTTGAAGGATAAAAGCATCTGGCAAGTCCTTTCCTGTGTCCCATCTGCAGGGCGTGGCCAGCACCGAGGAGCAGGCGCCTCCCAGACCCTGCAGGCAGTTTGCCGCAGTCCCCACCATGCCCGATTGTCTCCTGCAGCCTGAAATTAAGCGTTGGCTGCTGTTCACTGCCATCAAGCCTGTGGTCACGCTTCTTGCTATACACTTACAAAGAAATAAATGTTCGGATGGCAGCGAGAGTCAGTCACTGAAATTCTGCATGTGGCTCTTGTCATCTGTGTTTGCCACCTCTGCTCCACGGACAGGACAGGAGGGTGCAGAGCTAGCCGAGGGGCTGAGAGTCGGTCTTGGCATGTATGTGATGAGTAGTCATCTTTAGGGTCCTGCCTTCTAGTCACATTCCTGTGTTTTATGCCTTTCATCTGTGCTCTTCTGCTGTGCAGCATACACTCGTTTTCATTGGAAACATTCAATTAACAAAAGTAAAACCTGTAAATAAGTGATCTTCATGCTTGAATGGCTCTGTACAGGAACTACTAAAGACGTCTTTAGTTTATGAAAACATGAAAGGCACAGGCGCGATCGCGCCGCACAGAGCTGTGTTTTGAATGAAGGACAAAAAGCAAGGAGAGGGAAGCCGATGCGGTTGGGAATGGAGGGAGGGGTCCGGTGCGCACAGCAGAGCATTCCAGCTGGTGCCCGTCCCCAGGAGGAAAAACCAAAACGTCTGAACGGTTATAAGCACAGAATTGACGTAGGCAAGATGTAGCTTTAAGTACGCCAATGCCAGGATGTATGTGGATGACGGACTTAAGATGAGAGGGGCATCCGTGAAACCAACAGGCAAAAATCGCGGGCAGTGACCCAGCGCAGGGACACATCTTGCAGGCAGCGTCAGGAGCAGCTGGCTGGATCGGGCGGAAGAAGCGCTTCCCAGAAGCTGTAAGATCTGTTTCCAGGGCCGCTTCCCCTCGCCCCAGGGCCGCTTCCCCTCGCCCCAGGGCCGCAAGGCGGTCTCCTAGCTACAGAGTGGGTGGGGCAGATGAGGTGAGATTTCCGAGCCTGGACTCCAGGTCGGGGAGCTGGGAGGGGCAATTAGCACGCGGAAGTGGCTCGGCGCGTTGGGAGGCTCCAGGTGGCACGTGGGCCCGGTACACGTGTGAGAGCCGTGGCACCGATGCTCCGGTGTTGAGGTCGCTACACGGACCTCCTGGCCCAGGTCTCCAGAAGCCTCCGCGTAAAAATTCAGAGGGTCGTTTCCCTGAAGTAAAGGGAGAGGCCATGGGCTTCTTGCTTGGGCATGCTTCGAGTAATCGTTTGTTTCATTTAAGCCTTAGATGTATTTATTTATCAGCAACTTGGTCCAGTCGTGTATGTGACCTGGGCCGAAAATGCCAGCTCAATATGACTCCTTCTACATGTTTTTAAAACAGAACAGGGGGCCTGGCTGGTGTGGCTCAGTGGATTGAGCACAGGCCTGGGAACCAAAGGGTTGCCAGTTCGATTCCCTGTCAGGGCCCATGCCTGGGTTGTGGGCCAGGTCCCTAGTAGGGGGCACACGAGAGGCAACCACACATTGATGTTTCTCTCTCTTTCTCCCTCCCCTCCCCTCTCTCTAAAAATAGAATTTAAAAAACGGGGGTCGGATGGTGATGAACCGAGACTAGACCTGTGGTGGTGCACACACAGCACCGTGCACAGATGATGGTTGTGGAATTGCGCACTGGAGAGCGGTATGATTGTGTTAACCAGCGTCACCCAATAAGCTCAACAAAAAGGAAAAAAAATAAAATGTTCAAGTTAGAATAAATTTCAACGTGCAGAACAAATTGCAAAGAGACTGCCGGGAGTTCCCAGTACACCACACCCAGGTCCCTCTAGTATTAGTATTTTACATTAATAGGGTGCATTCGGTGCCACTGATGAACCAACACTGATATGTGATTAACCACCGACCGCATTTTCCCCAGGTGTGGTCAGTTTTCCCAGAATGCTCTCTTCCCCTCGGAGCGGCCATCCGGGATGTCCCGTTGGCTGTGGCAGCTGCATTTCGTGTTCCCGCCAACACCGACAGTCCTGAGGCCTCCTGGCAGATTCTGGAGAACGCACCTCCACGCATCTGCGTGATACTTTTCTCATGACCGGAAGGGGTTAGGGGGTTTTAGGAGGAGGCCCGCAGAGGTGAAGGGCAGTCCCATTCCATCACATCAGGGTTGCGTCCTCATCACAGGACGTCCCCCTGCTGACGTTGACCTTGATCGCTGGCTGCAGTGGCCTTGGTCGGGTTTCTCCACTAGCAAACGGCTCTTTTTTCCCCTTTCCACTCTACGCTCTTTGGAAGGAGGCCACTCCGCTCGGCCTTGACGTGAGGCTGGGCAGCTGTGCTTCGTCCCCTTGAAGGGAGACTAGCTACACACCCCTGTGGAATTCTTCCGCCCGGGAGACTGGGCTCTTCGATGTATTGAAGGTAAAATAATATTCGGCTGCCTAACTAACTATACCACGGTTTGGTTATCTGTCAGCTCATGGACATTTGGGTTGTTTCAAAATTTGGCCGTGTACACACGGCCGCTATGAACAATGGTGTTTGAGATTCTGTGTGAACAAGTGTGTTTGGCTGTCTCGGGGGGATGTCTGGGAGTGGCATTGCTGGGTGGCGTATCAACTTCACATTTAACTTGTAGAGGAACTGCTGCGTGATTTTCCGCGCCAGCTGCACCGTTTTACACTCCTGCCAGCCACGCACGCGGTTGCAATTCCTCCCCCTCTTTGCCGGCCCCCTCTTCTTGCCTGTTTTTTAAACAAATTTATAGCCAACCTACCGAGGGTGACATTTGTGTGTCTAATTGTGGTTTTTATCTGAATTTCCCTAATGTCTAATTATGTGGAGGATTTTTCATGTGCTTCTTCGACACTTGTATATCGTCTTTGGAGAAATATTTTTTGTCTGTTTTTTAATTGGGGTGTTTGTCTTTTTGCTGTTGACTGCTAAGCATTATTTATACATTCTGGATGCTAGACTCTTACCAGAAATACAATTTACATATATTTCCTCCCATTCTGGGAGTTTTCTTTCAGTCTCTTGATGACTTTCAAAGCACCAAATTTTGCATTTTTATGATGTCTAGTTTACCTATTTCTAAAAATGTTGTTACTTTCACTTTTAGTGTCATATTTAAGAAACTATTGACTAGCCCTGGCTGGTGTGTCTCAGTGGACTGAGCGCCAGCCTGCAGGTTCGATTCCCAGTCAGGGCACAGGCTTGGGTTGCGGGTCAGGTCCCAGTAGGGGGCGCATGAGAGGCAACCACACATTGATGTTTCTCTCCTTCTCTTTCTCTCTCCCTCCTCCTCTCTCTAGAAGTAAATAAATAAAATTAAAAAAAAAAAAAAAACAATCTAAGGCTATCCTGGCTGGGATGGCTCAGGTGTCTGGAGCATCACTCCACACACCAAAAGGTCACAGGTTCCAGCCCCAGTCAGGGTGCGTATGGGAGGTGACCAGTCGATCTCTCTCTTTCTTCCTCTTTCTCTCTCTTTCTCTCCCCTTTCCTTTCTCTATAAGCAATGAAAAAAATGTTCTATGGTGAGGAATAAAACAAAAACAAAAACAGCCTAAGGCTGAGGGAAAGAATCCAAGGAAGAAATGACCGGTTCGATTCCTGGCCCAGGGCATATGCCCGAGTTGCAGGCCAGGTCCCTGGTTGGGTGCATTTGAGAGGCAACTGATGGATGCATCTCTCACACACTGATGTTCCCCCCCCCGTCCCTTCCCGTCTCTCTAATAAAATAAATTAAATCTTTAAAAAAAAACTATTGACTAATTCAAGGTCACAAGATATACATACAGCATCTTCAAACTGTTCTATAGTTTCACCCTTACATCTGTGTCTTTCATCCACTTTGAGTTAATTTTGTATATAGTGTGAGATCAAAGGTCTAACTTCATTCATTTTTTTGAATTCTTTTTAAAGATTTTATTTACTTACTCTTAGAGAGAGAGGAAGAGAAGGAGAAAGAGAGAGAGAGAAACACCATTGTGTGGTTGCTTCTCACACGCCCCCTACTGGTGACCTGGCCCACAACCCAAGCACATGCCCTGACTGGGAATTGAACCCGCGACCCTTAGGTTCACAGACCTGTGCTCAATCCACTGAGCCTCACCAGCCAGGGATAACTTCATTCTTTTACATATTTATATCTACTTGTGTTGGCAACATTTGTGGAAAAGACTGTTCTTTCCTACTGCATTATTTGGCACCCCTGTGAAAAACCAATCGACTGCGAATGTATTGGCGTGTTTCCGGACTACGAACGCGGTTCCATCGATCCGCGTGCCCGTCTTTACAGCAGCGTCTTGATTTCCACAGCCTAGTGGTGAGCTTTGAAATCGCCAGTGCGTGCTCTCTATAAACCTTTTCCTCTTTCGAGATTGTTTTGACTATTTTGGATTTCTTCCATTTCCATGTAAAACTCAGGATCGGCCCACCAATTTTTAGGGGGGGGAAAAAGCTAGCTGAAGTTTGGACGAGGACGGCATGGAGTCTGTAGGTCACGTTGGGAGGTTCTATTGTCTTCGCGACCTTCTGCCCTTCAGCTCGTGAGCACACGGTGCCTCTCCACTGACGTAGGTCTTCTTTCATTTCTTTCAGCGACGCGTCCGCAGCTTGCTGTGTGCAGATCTTGCGCTTCTTTCATTAAAGTCATTCCGAAGAATTGTATTCTTTCCAATGTTATTGTACATGCAACTGCTGTCTTCATTTACTTTCAGATTTTCATTTCTACTGCATGGAAACACAGTGGTTTTTGTATTTTGACCTTGTGCCATGCAATCTGACCCCACTCCTTTTAAATTTATTGATGTGTTTCACGGCCTCACATGCCTTGGGTGTGTTCCGTACGCACCCACGAAGAATATGTATTCTCTCGTTGTTTGACACAGTGCTCTGGAGAGCTCTATTAGATCTAGTTGTGTTGAAGTATTTTTTTTAATGCTTTTGTTTTCTTGTAGACCTGTTTAGTTTTTCTATTCACTTTTGAAAGCAGGGTGTTGAAATATGCAACTATTATTGCTGGAGTCTCTTTTTCCCTGCACGTTTGTGAATTTTTTTTCTTTATGTATTCTAGAGCTCTGGGATTAGATGCATAAATGCATACAATTGTTACGATTTCTTGATGTGTTGATCCCTTTTATCATTATAAAATCCCCTTCTTTGTCTCTAATAACAATTTTAAAGTGTATTCTGTCTGATATGAATGTAACCACTCCAACTCTTTTGCTTATTATTTATATTCTGTGAATGATAGTGATTTTTTACTTTCAAATGATTTCTCTCTTTAAATGAAACTGTCTCTTATACACATCATATGGTAGGGCCATGGCCTTTTACTTGATCTGCCAATTGCTGACTTTTTTTTTTTTTAAGATTTCATGTATTTATATTTAGAGAGAGGAAGGGAAGGAGAAAAAGACAGAGAGAGAAAAATATCAAGGTGTGGTTGCCTCTCACGCACCCCCTACTGGGGACCTGGCCTGCAACCCATGCACATGCCCTGACTAGGAATCGAACCAGTGACCCTTTGGTTTTCAGGCCAGCACTCAATCCACTGAGCCACACCAGCCAGGGCGCCACATTTTGTTTCTTGATTCATCTGCCAACAAACACCTGAGCTGCATTGACAGGAAAGGGAGGACACTCAGGAGACTCTTTCATTGTAAGAATAGTCCCTGTTTAGCCCTGGCTGGTGTGACTCAGTGGATTGAGCACTGGCCTGCGAACCAAAGGGTCACTGTTTCGATTCCCAGGCAGGGCACATGCCTTGGTTTCCAGCCAGGTCCCCAGTAGGGGGCGTGCAAGAGGTAACTACACATTGATATTTCTCTCCCTCTCTTTCTCCCTCCCTTCCCCTTTCTCTAAAAAGAAAATAAATATTCTAAAAAAGGATAGTCCCTGTTTAGCTTTGGCTGTGGGAAGAACAGAAAAGCAAGAAATGTCGCTTCTAAGAATTTAAAACCACAGCCTGAGATGACCAAGACCTGCGGCTACAACGCACTCCACCCGTGTGGCCCAGAAACCAGTCTGAACTTTGATTTAAAGTGACAGCGACGCCAAGCAGAGGCAGAGCAGACCCTCTTTGGATGAATCTGCGTCAAATATGATCCTCGGAGAAATCCCACAGAAAAGAGTCCAGGAAACACGAGCTCAAATTATGAATTACTATGAGACACAGTAAAATGAAACAACAAATATATCAGAATGTTCAGGAAATATAAATGAACAGAAGATGGCATGGAAAATTTGGTAAAGAAATCAGAGGCTGTCAAAATCGTGTGGAAATCAGAATAAAAAACAAAATAGAACATATGATCACGAGACGGAACCAATGAAATTATAAACCCAGTAGATGAGTTCAGTGCATACCAGACCGTTGGAAAGATCAATGAAGTCGAATGAGTTCACCGAGAGGACCCATTAAAGAGTTCCGTGAATACATCACTAGGAAAAATTATACACACAGATATCAAACTGAGTCACAAGAAACTAGACCATCTGAATTGTCCCATAACCTTTAAAGTCATCAAATAAGGTGTAGGGTAAGTGGAGGCAGGCTGGCGTCCTCACCCAGGTGTCTGGGTGACAAAGGGGAGCAGGGTCCCCACAGCCTGGGAGGGGCCTGACAACCAGTGTCCCCACAGCCTCGAGACTGGGTCCGATAAACTGTTCCTGTAACATGACGTGGGCTCAGAGCTGCTGAGCTATGTTATGTTATGTTCTGACAGTTTGCCGGCTTTGTTCCCCTCTAGTACTTAAACAGGTAGGGACTCCCTGCTGGGGGCGATGACGATGAGAGACACGCCAGGGGACAGGTGCCATTCTGGGGGCCACACTGGGGAGCAGGGGCCACGGCATGAGACATGCAGACGGACGCGCAGCTTGCTGCGTGCACGGCTCGCCCACCCATGAATAAAGGCACACCGGACATCCCACCGGCGCCGTGAATACTTTTCTGTCTGCACGAATCCCATGACCCCGCCTGGCCCCAAAGGGCGGCCACGCGTAAGGACATCAGGCCCAAACTCCCCGCAGGCTGGCTCACCGGAGAGCCACAGACGCGGGCTACCTGCTGTGCAGGCTGCAAACGGAATGGCCTTTGGAGTTGTACTCGGTTTGGGTCCAACCAATCTCACACATAGAAACATTTTTACTCAGTCTCGGAGCTCAGTGGAATTTTGCCTTCCAGCTCGTCTTTTTTTCTGACGCTAAAACGAACTGTAAAATCGACTCCTCCCTTATTGCATTTTTGTCTTCCCACTACAATGTCCAGCGAGGGAAGCCACCAAGCTTCCGCCTGCGGTACCAGCCCACTTGTCGGTCACGACCCACAAGCAATGGCACCGAACGCCAATGAAACTCACTGAATTCTGATGAGTCATACTTTCGTAGCAGTGATCAATACATTTAAAGTGAAGCACCGTGAATTCCACGGATGTATTTCCGCACTGACCGCTACTTAAAACAACTTATTTTATAAAGAAGCAAATACATTTGATACTTCCTTTTGTTAAGTGTCCTTGTATGCATTTGATATTGTCTTTAAGAATTTTTAAACGATTACTTATTAGCTATAAAATCAATCATAAGTAAAATACTGGAACATGAAATACTGTGAAAATTATGTCCTACCACAGTGCAATGAGACAAATATAAATATACTTAAATAAATTTTTAATCTTTCGACTTAGAAGACAAATTACCTTGCTTGAAATCATACGAGACCCCAAGTCACCACAAATAAATGTTTTATACTCCCAAATAGTACACAAAGCAGCTCCCGTGCAGAAGGGGGTTTGGTAAGTCACGTGTGCACCAATTTCTGAAGCCTTGAATACGAAAACCAATGGTTACGTCACTCACAGCTTTACCATGGACCTACTTTGGAGCAGGGGTCCCATGGATAAAGTGCAGAGTGAAAATGCCCAGGTGGCCCAAACCGCGTGGCTGTCTGTCCCGGGAGGGAGGCCACGAGGGATCACGTGACCGGCGGCCGCCCCGCAGCCCCGGGGAGGCACCCCTCCACCCGCCTTCCGCGCGGTGGTACTCACAGCTGGAGAAGACCAGCGGGCAGGAGTGCTCGTCCATGGGGAAGTTGTGCAGCTGCAGCTGGCACTCTGCGTTAATGGTGAGCCTGCGGGGGGGGGGGGGGGGAGCCAAGGTCACTCTCAAGGTCAGCCCGCCAGAACCCAGCAAAGTCACGTTACCACAGTTGGGGGTGTAGGGGGAACGGCAGCACCCATAGCTCGCTCCAGGCGGTGCCACCGTCCCTCAGCGACATCATCCGGTGGCTGGCTCTGTGCTGTGGAATGTCGCACTGCTATTCATTCTCAGTAGCCGGGAAAAGTGCCCTTCGTAAAATCCCACCCTGTGTCCGGAAACGCAGCCGAGTCTGGAAGGGTGGTGTTAGTGTGGCTGGACTCAATCCTTCCTTCTTTGAAACTGGTGTACACATCTACATAGGTACAACGCAAAACTAATCCGTGTGGGGGGGATGCATAAGTGCCCCACCGGCCTGGGAGGCGGCGGCTGCCCCCCATGCTCCCTGGGCAGAGAGCCCCGGACTCAGAGTCTCTGTAAAGGACCCCGGGGCCGGCCACGTCTCGCGCTGGTTCGCTGAGCCCCCCATTCCAGATCTTACTCATAGGCCTTCAAAACCGATGAGGAAACAGCTGTTACAAACCCCAGAGCTCCCCGCGGTGACCCTCCTGGGGTCCTCCCCAGCCGGGCCAAGTTACTGTTTCCCTGAAGCGTTCAAATTCTCTCCTCTGCTTGTTTTGATGCTACTCTGGGCCTTGGTTCGGGCTGTGGACATTTGTTCACCCCTGTGTGACAGCGATCTCGGCAGGGCCACAAATCACCGGCCAGCAAAGGCTCATGGAACAGGATATCGGGAGAGGGAGGGGGTGCTGGGGGGCCGGGGGTGGGGCTGGTGCTGCCGAGGAGCCGGGGGGATGCAGGGACATGGGCCAGAGGAATCAGAGAAGTCCACCTCTCCAGAGGCATGCTGAACTTGAAATGCCCTTTAGACCTTGGGGAGGAGCTATTTTGCCCTGTATAATGCACACTTTTTTGCCCAAATTTTTGAGGGAGAAATAACAGTGAGTGTCATACGTGGGAGTTTGCGCTGAGACGTGGGAGCGCATGCCACATGGCAGAATAAGGTATCACACAGGCTTGGGGCCCCAAGAATCTGGAGCCCAGAAGCGGTGGGTCGGAAATAGGCACGCGGGAATCTCCGTGGTGGACGTGGCGTTTAGAGTCCCAGGAACGAGCGAGCTAAGCCCGCAGGAAAGGGGAGGGTGAGCAACCTGAGGGGGCAGTGGGAGGCTGAAGGGGGAGAAGAGGCAGCATCCAGGGCAGGCCAGGAGGTGCTGCCAGGAGCCACGGTGCATCGAAGGCCAGACGGGGAGTCTGTCAGAGTCGAATGACGCCCCAGACCTGGGCGGGAAGGTCCTGCCCGGATCCTCGTGCTGGGTGGGCAGGAAGGCTGGCTTGGGGGTGGGCATGGCCGTGGCATGTTGCTGTGTGCATGATGTTGGGCCCAAACACCGCACGGGGAGGCTCGGAGAGACACAGACCCAGGGTCGAACCCCGGGAACACCAGCCCTGCCTAGCGATTTGGGCAGGTCAGCTCCCCCCTTGGAAGCCGAGTCCCTCTCCGCGAACCAGATTTCTGCGGGGACCGCGGTGCCGCCAGGAGCGCGCGTGACGCGGTAGTCACCGCGGCGGTGAGCGATGCCTGGCGGACCGCCCTCGGCGCTGTCTTTCCCGCTTGTGCTCTCAGGTTTGTTAATTTCCTATAATTACATTTGTTAATTAGGACGCCAAGACATCTTTATTTTCCCAGCTAAGTGGGCCCGCGGGTTAAATAGATTAAAGGTAATTTCCACGGCCCGCTGGCAGCAGAGATGGAATCCGATGGAGACACGCGCTGTGTTCGTCGCGGAGGGCGCGCGCGCGCCTCTGTTTTCACCCGCGCGGCATCGGGGCGCATCTCCGGGCGCCTCGCCGCTGTGCACGAGAGAGACCTCGGTGGAGAAAACAGGGCCCCGTCCCTCCCGTGACTTAGGGGAGGGACCCAAGTCAGACACTCAGGGACGCTCCACCCCCCCCCCCCCACACACACACACGGTGCCTTACCTGAGCGTGTAGAGGATTTTCCCGTCGTTCCAGATCCGGAGGAGCTGGTTCGGGGTGGTGATCCAGTGGGCCTCCGCGGTCTTGGAGTTGCGGAAGATGGTGTCCGGGATCCATATCAGCCCCACCATGTTGCTGTTCAGGGTCAGGATTTTCATTGTGCTGTTGAACCGCAGGCGGCTGTCCGTCCAGGTCTGCGCGAAGAATATGTCGATCTGGTACTCCTGCAACAGAGCGACAGGAGAGGCCCGGGGGTTGGATCAGGGACCTTCTGCAAGTTTCCTCTGCCATGTCGGAGCATCGCCGCAGGTGCCCCACACCCCCACCCCCCATTCCTTGCCCTCAGTACTTAATGCAGCACCTGGCCCAACGCCGTCCGCTGGATAACCCACAGGATGACGTGAACGTGCGCTGGGACTCTGAAATCACAATGAACATGTGCTGTCACGAGGGGCCAACAGGCAGTAGAACGTAATTCGGCCGTGGACGCAGACCTGCATTCCCAAGGCCAAGCTCTGACCCGCAGCACGGCCTGTGGGAGCCTCCATTCTCTCCTCTGTGCAAGCGGGTGCAAGGGCCGTGCCCACCCCCCACTGGGTTATAAGGCAGGAAGGAAATGAGTCTCGCAGCCCCTCGGTGGGGCACAGAACAACTGGTGTACATGCCAATTACTATGATTTTCACTGAAGAGTCTTCTCAAACAGCACGGCCCACATGAGAAAGAGCAGGAAGGCCCTGGCCGGTGGCTCTGTTGGTTGGAGCATCCGCCCATGCACCAAAAGGCTGCGGGTTCAATTTCTGGTCAGGTGCAGATGGGAAGCAACTGATCAATGTCTGTCTGTCTGTCTCTTTCTCTCTCTCTTCAATCAGTAATAAAATATCTTTAGTGAGGATTAAAAAAAAAAAGAACACAAGGCAAAGACAGCGACACAGAAGTACAGAGCCCACAGACGCCCAAGGCACATGCGAATTCCAGCTGAAGGCACAGAGACGCAGCACTGACCCGTCTCCGAGGCCACAGCCCGGGATGACTTTGCCGTGACCATTAGATATTGGGGTGGGAACAGCCGCGCCCCAAGGTCCAGCCCAGGAAGCAGGCGGGTCCCAGCAGAACGCGTGCACCCGTCCAGGGGACCTGAGTTTGCAGGAGACCTGCCCTCTGGGGCACTGCTTGCCTGAGGCACTCCATAGAGCAGGGGTCCCAGACTCATTGTCACCGGAGGCCACATCACGACACCAGCCTCGCGGTGGCCTTCAAAGGGCCGAAATGATTTCAGGACTGTGTAAGTGTAACTACTCCTTAACTGTTAAGGACTTGAAATGACATTCGGCTGTTTGAAGGCCGCCGCGAGGCTGATGTCCCTGGTGACAGGGAGCCCGGCACCCCTGCTGTAAAGGCACCCTGAGTGGAAGGTCCGAACAACAGCGCGGCTCCCCTGTGCGTGAGGAGAACCACGGGGCTGCAGTTTGTACCCGCAGGGACGGGTCTCCAGGGGACCCCCGCTTTGCGTTTCCTCCCAGAACGACAAAGTGACGTCCCTGTGCGCACGCGACGCTCAGAAGTCCTCGCCACCACCCCAAACGGAATCACGGGAGCGGGAGAACGTAAACCGGTTCAGTGACACGCTGCCGGGGGAGCTGCGCTCGGCGCTGGCGTGAGCGAGGTCTTCACTGTCGTGCCGTGGTTTCCCCCCGGAGGCCCTGGCGGGGGCTGCGCTCCTGCTGCCGACCCTGAAGACCAGCATCCCAGGCTTCAGGGTTCGGTGCGTTCGGCGTGGTGGGCGTGAGATGTACCGCAGGACACGCTAACGAGGCCTGTTTAACATGCCGCAGCAAAGGGCACAGAGAAGCCTCTTTTACACAGGCTGAGGTATGAGGGGCATCCAGGGTTGAGTGAGGGGGAGGTGTGCAAGATACTGGTTTGACAGGCATATCGCAAACAACCGCCACCATCGAGTTAGCAAAAACCTGTCCCTCCTCATTGGTACCACTTCCCTCCCTGCCTCCCTCCCTTCTTTCCTTCCTTCCTTCCTCTCTCTCCCTCCCTCTCTCTTTCCTTCCTTCCTCCCTCCTTTCCTCTTTCTTCCTCCCTTCCTCTCTCTCTTTCCCTCCCACCCTCCCTCCCTCTCTCTCTCTCTCTTTCTTTCAAGGACATTTAATTCCTTTCTTGCCCAAAGTCTATAAATCAGGGGAAAGATGCCCTATCTGTAATTTAATGAGGAGAGTTTTCAATCACTTTTTCTTAGCTCAAAAATATGTGAAGAGGGTAAAGGGGGTCAAATACCTGGTGATGGAAGACCAGACAGTAGGTGGAGGGCTCGCAATGGAATATACAGATGATGTATCGGAGAGTTGTACACCATAATCTTTTTTCAAAGATTTTATTTATTTTTATTTTTTATTTTTTATTTATTTTTTATTTATTTTTAGAGAGAGGGGAAGGGAGACAGAGAGGGAGAGAAACAGCAATGTATGGTGGCCTCTCACATGGCCCTCACGGGGACCCGGCCTGCAACCCAGGCATGTGCCCTGACCGGGAATCGAACCGGGACCCTTTGGTTCCCAGCCCGCACTCAATCCACTGAGCTACACCAGCCAGGGCAAAGATTTTATTTATTTATTTTTAGAGAGGAGATGGAAGGGAGAAAGAGAGGGAGAGAAACATCCATTTGTGGTTGCCTCTCGCGTGCCCCCCATTGGGGACCTGGCCCACAACCCAGGCATGTGCCCTGACTGGGAATCGAACTGGCGACTCTTTGGTTTGCAGGCCGGCGCTCAATCCACTGAGCCACACCAGCCAGGGCTGTGTACCTGAATCCTATATAATGTTTGCACCATTTGATGTTTCCATGAGAAAATGACTGACATCCATAAGACATGGTTTGGTTTATGACTCAGGCCATCATGAGGCTGGTCGCCGTGGGTGACCATTCGTGGTCCAAATCGCATTTTATCTTCAGCCTTCAGGATTCCTTGTGACACACTCAGACGCAGCGGGCCCTCGTCCCTGCTGATCTCTAAATGGCAAGAGGCTGGAGGGGCCGCTTACTGAACATGAAGTCCCTTTGGAGGGTGGATGTCTGGGTGAGCGGGCTGACGGAGGAGGACCTGAGACAACGCCTGCCAGCGCAGAACACGGTCACCGATGCTCACCCTTGTGCCCTGTGAGGCCACCCGCTGGTGTCGGCAAACACAGCGTCAGTCTGAGCTTGTCGCCCAGGGGAGAAATGGCTGGCATCACCTGGAGGTTAGAAAAGCCGTCCCCATGAGGACGTGGACGGGGGACAGGCACACCGCCAGCCTGTGGACGGTGCCACATCTGGGCGCAGGGGTCAGGGTGCCATGTGAGGACAGCGAAAAGGGGATGACGGGACACAGCACATGAGGAAGGACCTGGAAAGCTGTTATAAAAACAGGGGCTCCAGAATGGGCCAGAGTCGAGAACCTCTGGCCTAGAAGGACGGAAATCAATAAAGCGCAGACGCCGCTCAGCTCGGGGACGAGGGCTCCCGGAAGACAGCCGCGTACAGACCATAGTGCTTTGTCGCGCGACCAGAAGACATTTCTGGGGCATCACGGATCTTGCTCCAGCTAAAAATGTCAGATTCCCCCCAGGTATTTAAGGAAAGCCTGCAATTGAGAAACCGGGGTGAGAAAAGAAGGAGTGTGCTGAAATTCACCACCTTCTCACAGAAATTAGTAAAAATGAAAAGCACTGCTTCGTACGACCGCTCTCCCGGTCTGGCAGCGACACAGAGAGCGACTCGTCCAAAAAGGAACGGATTCCTCGCTCTTTGGGGGGACTTCTCTCCCATGAAGAATGCACATCGATTAAAAACAGAGTGTGATACCGGCTAACAATCTTAGATACTTTTTTATTTATTGATTTTAGATATACACACACACAGATTTGTTCACACACTGACGCATTCACTGGTTTCTGCTGATATATGCTCTGACTAGGGATCGAACCCGCAACCTTGGTGTATCGGGACGACACTCTAACCCACTGGGCTACCCGGCCAGGGCCTATCATCTTAGACATTTTAAGGCATCAATGATCATTTCACGTTGACTGTGCACTCACCCTGTGCCAGGCATTATAAATTATTTGACAAATATTCTCTCTTTAACCTGCCCAGCCACCTTCTAAGGTGGATTTTCTGATTTTCTCTTCTATCCAAAGATGGTGTCGATAAAAAGTTGCACTTTATTTTCAGCGGGAGGACAACCGAATCATTTTCACTTTTTTTAGGCAACCAATTGATCTTTCTCTCACCTCACTGTTTCTCTCCCTCTCCCCCCCCCCCCCCCCCCATCTTCTGTCTCTCAAATCAATAATGCCAGGTCGGAGTCGCTCCAGAAACCGGACAGACGCAGCGAGCTAAGGAGCAGGGTTTATCAGTGGGGGGAAAAGAGGGGAAAGTGGAGCCAACCGAGGGAGGTTACAACTAGCCCGGCTGTTCTTAGGGCAGGGTTTTCAAGCACAAAATCCCGCGAAGGGTAACTGGTTGGGGTGTCAGAGTCTGGTTGGCTAGAGCCGGCAGCTGGGTGCCGTGTCTGCTGACCATGGTTCTCGATACATCTCGTCAGCCTCGGGTTAAAGCCGACCCCAGACCCCAGTCTTAGCCGGGCACTGTTTGTGCTGGGTGGGGTCGGCGGGCAGTTCCCCAGGCAGGCAGTGTCCCACCTGGTGATTTTCCATTCCTCCTAGGCCTGCCTAGGTCTGTCAAATAATAATAAAATAATAATAATAAATAATTATAATAATACCACCACCCCATATCCTTGGGTGATAACTTTTAAAAAGAGATATTCTAGAAAAGGCGATGAGTTTACGAGCTTTCCAGATCTGGAGCTCTGTACTCCACATGAATAGTCCCACATGTGCAGACAGGCCCCGGCTCCTTTCCTGCTGTGGGGGCTGCGTGTGCAACGTGGGGCTTTCATCTGCACGGCGGTAAATGGAGTGCTTGGCACCGTTTGGAAGGGCTTATTATCATTAATTCTTTTCCTGCTGGGCTGGCTTCTGTTATCAGTTACAGGTTGCTAAATGTGACTTGACCCCCCCCCCCATCGTCTGCTTTTCTAACATTTCCAGTTGGCTTTTCTCTTCATCATCTATTTATTGGCTGAAAAATTGTATTTTAACGTTTATTAACAGAGTCATCACAATTGTTTTATTTAGTATGTTAAAGCTACCCGCCTAAATATTTGTTTTGTTTTTTAATTTTTTAAACTTAATCTGAGAAAGAGAGAAACAGCAACTTGTTGTCCCACTTACTGATGCATTCATCGGTTGATTCTTGTATGTGTCCTGATCAGGGATCAAACCCTCAACCTTGGTATATCAGGATGATGCTCTGACCAACTGAGCTACCCGGCCAGGGCCCTGCCTCAATAAAATAATTCCAACATCTATTTCATATCGGCCAAGGGGTCTGTTCATTGTCCTTTCTTTTTATTTATTTTTATTTTTAGAGAGAGGGGAAGGGAGGGAGACAGAAAGGGAGAGAAACAGCAATGTATGGTTGCCTCTCACATGGCCCTCACAGGGACCTGGCCTGCAACCTAGGCATGTGCCCTGACTGGGAATCAAACCAGGATCCTTTGGTTCCCAGCTCGCGCTCAATCCACTGAGCTACACCAGCCAGGGCTCTTCATTGTCCTTTCTGATAGGAGTTGAAATGTTCATGGTTCTCCCTATGCCAAGTACGTTTTTATTGTATTCTTCTCATTGTAAATTGTATGTTATGAGACCCTGGGTTTTTCTTCTATTGCATAGAAAATATGTATATTCTTGCTCTCAGCAGACGACCCGCCTGGTTCCAGATGCAAGTTCCAAGCTGTTTCCGGTCCTGTGGTTACAATGGAAGTAACTGACAATGTCAGTTACAATGTGTACACAGCTCTAAGCTCTCCTGGTGCCCTTCAGATCTGCGGGACCTCAGTGGGGTTCTCACAAGTAGAGCGGCTCTGCAAGTCGCTGATATGCTAACTATGATCAGATCCTGAATAAACAGGTCAAGGTAGGACCAGGAATAAACACATAAACATTTTTCAGGCACGAAAAGGGGCCCTCTGCTAAGCCTGGCCAGCTCCGTGGAGAGTGCATGCCGGCCTTGCAAACTCAGGACACTGAAGATAAACCCACAGGTTGGTCTGACGTGAAAACTTCTGAACTAAAAGCAGGTCATGGCAGGCAGCCACGTTCTAGGCTGCTATCTTCCCGGACAAAAGTCAATCTTTACCTTCACTGAGCCTGTCTGTCGATATTTTTGCGTCTAAGGTAAGCTACCTTTGGACTGCCAGAGTAATTTCCTTTTTCTGGACCCCTCAAGGCACAGCCACCTCACCAGAGGGAGACCACAAACCCCCCCGTTACGGCTGCCCTGTTAATTGCTGACTGTGACCTGTCCTGTGCCCACCTGTGTAAAAGAAGTGTGTGTCTATCATGTTACTTCTTATCCAGTCCCAGAGGTTTCCCTGCTTTGCTTTCTCCCGCCTCCCTGATCTCTCACCAGTGGGTTTCATGCACCCCCCCCTCAGCAGTCACCTTCCCCTTTCATGGTAACGGACAAAGCAAGGTGCAAAACGGCCCCTTCCCTGGAGCATTTTCTCACCCCCTCAATCCATTGTTGAGGTTTTGCTTCCCCCGCAATTGTCATCGGTTTGGCGCAAATAAACTCACGGAAATTCTCGGCAGGTTTGAACCTTTCTTTTGCTGACACCCACTTTCTTTTCTGATCTACCCAGTACTTTCTGAATTGCTTGCTGTTCTCTCGGAGGGACCTCTGGCCAGAAACTTGGGGCTCTACCACCCGCTTTCCTGTCCTTGCCCTTGGGGAGGGAGGAGCGGGAAAGAAAACGTGGGATTCAGCCCAGGACGGCAGCCCCAGCTAAGGACAGGGAGGACTTCAGGTCCCAGAAGCTGCCACAGCCATCTGTGATGGGAGATTCTTGGGGACTCAGATATGAAAGCACAGAAGAAATCGGGAAGGAACCAGGAAGATTTCTAGTCTCGAAGAATCAGGAGTTCTTTTCCAACTCTTCAAGCCAGGGGTTATTTTAGAACTCGCTCTGTCTGCAGAAAACGCTTCAGACGTCCAGATTTCAAGCTGCCTTCCTAATTATCTGCAAATAATGACAACTGT
>PVJI01027345.1:0-17341 GCA_004026765.1 Micronycteris hirsuta
TCTTAAGGAAAATCAAATCAGTCATGAAGAATAAAGAAGCTGCCCTGGCTAGGTGGCTCAGATGGCTGGAGCATCGTCCCATAGAACAGACATGTCATAAGTTTGATTCCTGGTCAGGGCATATACCTAGGTTATGGGTTCGATCCCCAGTCGGAGTGAGTATGGGAGACACCAATTTATGTTTCTGTCTCACATTGATGTTAGCATATCTCTCTCTCTCTCTGTCTCTCTCTCTCTCTCTCTCATCCATAAACATATCCTTATATGAAGATTAAAAGAAAAGAATAAATAATCCACATTATATTTTACTGATCTAAAGGAAGAGTGAACGAATCTGTATCCCTTTACTTGTTTTGAACATGTACAGGCATAGCTCTAGCAACTAGAAATACAATTGGTAGACTAGATGCATAAAAGCTTGTTTCTCATGGATCTCAGGAAATGCAGACAATGCAAACATGGTATTGAAATAAAGTACAAGGCTGCCTATATTGAGAGTACCTTAGAGAATGCATAGGTGGGACATATAACCAAATTTTCATATAAGAGGTGGCTGAAAAAAAACCCCTAGAAAATGTCACTTCTGAGAGGAGGCATGGAGCATGATGCCACACGCCATCAGTCAGACTGGCCTTCGAACTGTGAGTGTATGGATGGCGGTGCCTCGTGCCAGTCATTTCAAAGGCATTGATCCTGTCTACAAACACTGTCAGACATAGGCAGAGTCTTGAGCCATCTCTCCAGATTATGCAATTTTCCCTCATTTATCTGAACAGTGTCTAGATGAAAGCAGGTCAGACAGACTGGATTGAACTGTCTGATTTATTATTCTGTCACAGAGGAAGATGTCAGCTAGCTGGAGGTCTTGCATGCAAGGACACAGGGTTCTCTCCCTAGACCTGTCCAGTTCAATGTGCTCATCGATAATCACAAGGAGGATGTAAAGGGCATGCTACTCAATTCACTACAAGCACAAAGATGAGGGAGTAGTGAACACAATCAAAGACAGAGTTAAGATTAAAGAGTTTTTATACTCTTGAGCCATTTTATAACCATAAATAGTTCCTGAAATTTGATCCCAAAACACACAACTATACAAGTATAAAGATCACAAGATAAATCTTAGCAATACCACCTATGAGAAAGAGAAAGAACAAAAACGAAGTTAAAGATTTAATCAATAGTGTTCTCAGTGAAAGCCAACTGTATGACTGCTGTCAGATTAGTTTAATGGAATCTTTTAGGCACTATTAATAGAAATATAGTATTTGTAAGAAAGGAATCAAAAGCTCTTTTATGCTCTCTATTTTCCAGGTCACATTTGGATTATTGGCTGGATCTGAGCTCTATATTTATACAAATTAGAGTATCTGTTCTGTCAATAAATGTCTCGTGGGTTCTTACTATAAATCATTGTACCATTGATTCAGCATAAACAGTCTCAGAGTCTTTAGGACAGCAAGTTAATAATCTCTATTGTTCTGTATTCAGGGGAACTCAGCTGGGTGGGGCTGGGGGAAGAAGTAGAGTTTTTCAGAGGACAAATGTTCGTGTAAACCAAGAGTTACCATGGAGGATAACTGAAATTTAGAAATAAAGCCGAACTTTGTGGCATTAAAGAAATGAAAACAGGAAAGTATGTAAGAGTTTTGGCACTGGACTAGCATGATATTTGTTTTTAAGAATTACTTTTTTTAATTTTTTTAGAATTATTTTAGTTATAAATGTAATGTTTTCCTTTTCTTCAGGTACAAACTACTTTCTGAAAGAACTGATTTCTTTGACATTAGACAATTCATTCATTACAACATTGAATACACTTATTGTTCTTATTTGCCTTCAGTTCCAAATTAGCGAGTAGGGTTTGACTTTAGTGCTGTGAGTTGAAGGAACAAATAAAATGTCAATGAAGCCATTTGCGACTTATGCAAAGTTCAAAAATTCAACAAATTCCAAAAGCTCAGTTTACTTCCTTCAAGTGTTAGTAAATCAAGAGAACACACTCAATGACTTTTATAGCCTAAGTGAAATTTCTCCAGTACCACCTGGTAAAGCAACATTGCAAATTAAAAAAATAAAAAAGTATGTTGTTATTTCTTTAATGTAGAAGATTTGATTGTACTCTTCTGGTATTTTTATAACAATATTTCAACACAATTTACTGAGCAAAACTACGGTGTGTACAAAAATACTTAAAATACTTCATACTCAATTTAAAAAGCACTGAAATGGAAGGAATATAACATGGTGATCTCTGATCATGCTCTCTTAGACCTTCCCATGTCTTCCTATAAGAGACATTAGCTAGGGAAACATGAGGTACTTACTGCTTTTAAACTCTGAAAGAATTCACCACTCCCTATTTTTCTTTACTGAACAAGCAGAGAATTTTATCAATTGCGTCTTTGTTTTCCCAACAGCTATACTTTTTTCTGTGATGTGCTGATGGGTTTTAGTTATTAAAAATGCAAAGAATTTTTTACGTTTTAATGTTTCACAGATTTGTGTTCAGGGAAGTCAACAATTATGATATGAACTCCATAGCACAAGTGTGTACATTGCATAGCACATCGAAGGTAACAGATAATGGAAGAGCACATAGCTCGGTGAGAAGGATGATCAAGTACACTTCCCAGGAAAATCTGACATGACCTAAATCTAGTAAAGGAGTCATCTAGTGGCACTGCTGAAGGAGGTCCCTGTTAATAGCAAAGATACTACAAATTCATAGATGGAGATGAAAAAGCTTTAGCTCAGGGAATTCATCTGGACTCACAAAGTTTATCTCAATTTCATCAAGATTGAAATTTAGACACCAAATTAAAACTGATGCTACAAGTGGAAGACAAGTGTGAAAGGTGCAAAAAGAGAAAGGATACATGTGTTGAAAATCAGACACAGAAAAAAGTTGTTAGTATTACAATCACTGTTTCTGCCTGGTTGTTTTTTAATTTTGTAGTGAATTTTTACATAATTTTAATACTCCAGAGCAGACTTTCAAAATGAGATTATTAGCGACTGGAGGGTGATCTATATACTTTTTACAAAACTTCCCTTAATTTCCCATAATGCAAAAGAAGAGGAAAATGATGAAATTTATCCTCATATAAATAGCAATATTGCTCACACAATATCTCATTTTTCAACTATCATGGTTATTTCTGTCTTTCTCTTTTTATTTATGTAAAGAGAAATGCAGAGACTGCAGAAATGGGATAAGAGAACCTTGTTAAACTTTTCAACAATCCATGCTATAATGTTCAAAGCAATTACTTTTGCTGTCAGCAGGAATAAAATTTACACCATCGGAGAGCGCAAAGAATCAAATGTGCTGCTAAGAATCACGACATAAGCTGCATGCAAAAAACCCCACACGTTCTAAGGGCTTGTCTTCCCTTATTTGTACAGCTGAGGCTTCCGTCATAAGTTGTTGAGGCTTTTCTTTTAATTCCTTAGAAGCTGGAGTAGAATTTTCCCATCAATTCCAGTGCAAAACTAATCTGCTAATGCTTACCATCTTGAGAAGAAATATGATTGGTGTACTTTTACAAAAAGAAATATCTCTTCCTAAGCAAATCATATGGTAAAAACATTGTGTTACCAAAAATAATAGAAGCTGCACAAACAACAATAACTATTTTTATAGACAAGTATTTGGACTTGACCCTCGAGGCAAGCTTGAGTATAAGATTTAGTCTACTGTTTTATTTTATTTTATTTCATTTTATTTGAAGTGATTTTATTGTTGTTCAATTACAGTTGTCCCCATTTTCCCCGTATTATGTGTGCACCTTTCAGTAAAAGCTCAACATTATGTATGCTCATTTCTGTAGCAGAGTAGTGCATAATCTTGAAACAGTGGCCTTGGCTTTCTGAGATTACTTTCTTTATTTTTAGTATTTTTAATTTTTTTTAATTTATTTACTTATTTTAGAGAGAAGCAAAGAGACGGAGAGGGAGAAAAACATCAAAGTGTGGTTATCTCTCGCTCACCCCCTACTGGGGACCTGGCCCACAAGTCAGACATGTGCCCTAACTGGGAATCGAACTGGAAACCCTTTGATTCACAGGCCAGTGTTCAATCCACTGAACCAACTAGCCAGTGCTGAGATTACTTTCTCTACAATTGTAATCACCTGATTCCCAACCCAGAAGTTATTCTTTGAAAGTCAATACTGATAAATAATGATACACGCACATAAATTCACAAGTCAAATAATCTGTCAGTAGTTATTAAACAACAGACATCAATCCTCTACTTCAATCTTTCTCTTCCAGATGTAATACTTTTAGGAGTTTTATTTCATACTTACGTCCACTGATTTTGGTCAGGAAAACCAGAATCCTGCCTACATATTCCATAGGACTCTTTGAACACAGGGATTCAGAGTTTTACATGATTGTTAGACAGTGGAGAATGGACCCAACATATCTTGTCTGGCAACATGGAATTGAGTAGTATTCAAGGAATTTCCCTAAATCCACTGCAAATCTGAAGTGCCACTGTAAAGCTTCCATCTGTCTACCTCAATCTGCAGCACCATGACTGACAATTCTCTAGATTCTCAGTGGAAAGCTGGTAGACTTCATTCAGGTCCTAGTGTTAAGATTCCCAATTTTTCTTTACCTGGATAAAGAGTTTCTAGAAAATGTAGTACTAGGCTTCTTCTGCATAACAGTTATTAGAAAGCAATTATGAATATGTATAAGTAATGTCCTTTGAATGTTTCTCTTCTTTTCATCTTTTTCCCCAAAGTAAATAATAGCTTTTTTTCTTTTCCAGTTCAAGTTTCTATAATTATTACATGTACAGTTTTTTAAACACCTCCCAGCGTTGTTTTCTGTGTGTTCAGTTCCCTCCAGATAATTGATCAAGTTCAATCCCTAATCATGGAAAGACCTACCAGCGCCCTCGTGCTACAGTCCAAACATTTGCTCTCCAGGCCTGACGTGAAGCTCTCCCTCTTCACCCATTCCAGATTCTCCATTTCCTTTACATTCCACCTGCCTCTTTCTTTTATTTTTTCCTTTGTTTTGATGAAGCGTATTCTCTAGTGGTCTCCTGAGTGCAGGAGAGGTTAATTTTTTCCTCATCACATATTTCAAAATATCTTTCATCTCCCCTATTCTTGATTAAAAATGTGGCATTATGTAGATTTCTAGGCCGGAAATAATTTCCCCTCAGGATTCACAATATATGGCTGTATTTCATTTAAGCTCATGATGTTACTTTTTTTGAAGACATGAACATTTTTTCTTGATCATTTTGTGTGATCTTTTAGTCATTAGTGTTTTTTAAAATATTTTCTCTCAAATAATTTGAATTCCCCCCCTTATCGCTGATATTCCATAAGTTCACAGACATACAATTAGGTGTATGAGTGTTTAGGAATGTTGGGGCATTTAGATGAGTGTCTTGTTCAGCTGTTCCGCCATTGCAGCCGAGGCCAATGTTCTTCTATTTGACAATTTTCTCCACCTTGTTTTATTTTCAGGAACTACTGAATAATCTAATTCCAGAAGTCCAATTAGCCTAATAGTGAGTCTCCTGAATTAATCATGCAATATTTTAGCTTTTGTTTATTTTATTTCCCTTTTAATATGTTTGTTCTTATTCTGGTAGATTTCAGCAACTTCATTTTTGTCTTACTCTATTTCAAATATTAAAGCTATTACTGCTGTTTTTTTCTACCTTGGTCTTTAGATTCCTCTTTAGTTTTGTGGGTGGAATAGCTTCCTTTTTTTTTTTTTGTGGAGAATATCAACTAATTAGCATTTTTGTTTTGTTTTGAAATAATGTCTCAGACTAACAATTTTAACTATGTTGTCTCAATGTTCTCCAATCTTATCAACATATCTGTATGCTCTGTAGGCTTCCTTTTCATGTTTTAATTCTTAGTCAACTATTTGGGAAACCTCAACAGTCCATTCATGTTATAGAATGAAGTCACGGTAAATTCTATGAGTAAGAACAAAAAATTGACAATAGACTTTAAAGAGTCAAATGTGCTTCATTCATGAATGAAATGGTAGTGTAATGCATACATTTTCTTTCAGATGAGTGTTTTTATATTAAAAAATCTAATTTTCTTCAAAATATGCTGGAAGTGGGAATAGGGGATACTCTGGATGGATGAGCTCTGGAGCAAGTAGAACCACATTGCTAGAAATTTTTCCTGCTCAGTACACAGGTTTTCAGCTGAATTTCTTATTTTAAGTCCCCCGTCCCATCTTTTGGCTTTATGGTGCCTGATAATGGTGCCAATGGGTAGGTACTCACTGATTCCATTTCTTCAGAATAGCAGCTTCTCTTCTGAACACGGAGGAGAGAGTCTAAAGGAAGGAACAATTGATTGCCTCACTCTGTGGGCTAAAGGAGAAAACCTGGGAATCACATCATTTTTTCTATCTTTCTATTTTTAGCTCCATGGTTCAACACTGCCATATCTGTCTTTCATGTGTGTTATTACTAGAGGCTTGAGCCTTCCGTTTTCTTGTAGTAAATCAAATAATTTTTCATTTCTTTTTCTTTTTCTAGCAGCCTAATTACATATTTCTCTGCTGAGTTGGTTATCAGTTCCATTATACAGTCTACTCAGTTAACAGCTGTGGTTTTACATTTAAATTGAAGGAAATATCAAGAAACACAATAGACTTTATTTGATTTCACATTTAT
Organism: Micronycteris hirsuta; assembly: GCA_004026765.1. Lineage (NCBI taxonomy): Eukaryota > Metazoa > Chordata > Mammalia > Chiroptera > Phyllostomidae > Micronycteris > Micronycteris hirsuta. The sequence goes on from PVJI01027345.1 coordinate 6,677, forward strand.
TCAGTTTTTTTTTTTTTGAAAATACAGTAAAAACAATATAACATAATGGAAATCTCATCACTCCTGGGTTCAGCTTCTGATGTACCAAAATTATTCTGAACTCTGGTGTACATAGTTATGGGAGATGCGGCTGGGTAGTATAGACCAACTCGACTCAGGGAAATCATTGATTTTTTAATACCTTCAACTTTTACATATATTTTAATATATATCTGTGCATCTCCTTCAAGTTCATGTGACTTGTTACTATTCTCTAGCGCAAGTGCTTCCATGAGTTGTTCATTCATCGCAGGCCATTCAGTTAAAAAATTGTCAAACAAGTATAGATGCTTTGTTTGTAACATAACAACTTCAACAAAATTCTCGTGTATCTTGGTGTGCTATTTCTGCAAATCCTTTAGTTTAGCTAACCGTTCATCCTTGGGCGAACTTGAGGTCAGAGAAAATAATATAGAACAGCTTAGATGCTTTCATAAGACAAATCATTAACCCAATTTCCTGTCATTAAAAAAAATTGAAATTTTTCATCTTCTTTTTTGTTATCCTAGACTCATTGATCTTCTGAGTTTGTAGCTTTCTTTTATTCCCCTTCTTGTCATTTTTATCATAATTAACATGTTTTAATCTACCATGTATATCCAGAAGGTCCTAATATGCAACAACTTTTGATCATGTTCATAGAGAAAAGAAGATAACATTAAAGAGAAGAAAGGCTATTCTAATAAACTCCCCAAGATTAGAGGAAATACATATAGAAATTAAGGCTAATCAAGATTTAACCCCTGCTTAAGTCTTCTAAACAAATCATATGAGAAAGAGCAACAGTTCAAAAGAATTTTAATATCTCAAAACGAACTCTCATTATGAAGCGAATGAAATAGACCAAAGCCTCTGAAATGCTTCATATAATTCTGTAGTAGATCTTTTAAAAAGACATTTGTGAAGTTTCCTTTTTTGAATTAATGACAAATAATAAAAGCAGTTGATTATGAGTTAATTCAGAATATTATTACAAATTAAGTATTGTCCTTAAATATTTTCCTAGAATAACATATGAATGTTCATTTGCATGTTGCAGTTTTTAGGAAGCTCTAAAGTTGCCATTTGATGAAAGTATTATCTTTAAAAATACAGTGGTTTTGGGAAAAGAACACAGAAACACAAGGTACAAAATTACTTTTTTGGAAATTCTGGAAGGAGTCACACATAAGCTTTGAACTATTAAAATTCATTTACATCACAGTTAACGTCATACTGAAAACAAGCTCTAATATCAATGTAGAAAATTATTTGTTTGCAATTTTACGCCTGGATTGTAATACATGAAAATAATGACTTTGTGAGATCTTTATATTAAATAAAAAATGAATTTCTTGTTCAGATGTGCGATCTGACAAGTTTCTTAGGATGGTATAGAAATGTCCAATTCTCAGTTTCTAAAGGAAGTTTGAATAGCTCAACTCTGATGAAACTTTTACTTCAAAACAAAACAAAAAACGTTCCCACAAAGAGTCACATTTGAAGAGTCTGTATTTAATAAGAAATTTAAATTTTAAATACCCCTGATGATGCTTCTAATCATTATGCATTAGGAAATTCTGAGCTCTGTGATTGCAAATTTAACAAAATACACCAGAAACCTGTAAAATAGGTTATTTTATTGTGCCAATGTTTTATTAGCTTAACTGATCTAATTTATTTAAGAGGACCCCACAGCCTTATAAAATATGTTTTATTTGGTACACATGATGCAGTTAATACAGGAAATTTGCATACTGGCATTGACTTTCATTGGCACCTTAGGAATTGCCATTTTACTCTAGTAAACAATTTCTATGAATAATTTAGTACAGCAAATTGAATTTGTTATATTAGCTGCTACCTGGAATTAGCCAAACTACAAAGCTAAATGTCCAGTCCACTTGGCTGCCAAATTTTTCCCAAGAGTTCTGTAACTAAAGGAATGTTCAGAAGTTTCCCTAACTATCCAAGTTCAATAATTCACTGGAAAGAGTCAAAGAACTCAGCGATATCTAATACATTCACAGTTACGTTTTATTCCAGAGAATGGATACCAATGAGATGCAGCCGATGGAAGACATGTATAGGACCAAATCCGGGAGGGGTACAAATGCGGAGCTTCCCTTTCAATTGTCCTTTTCCTTTGCAGTCATGGAGAGCCTTACTTACTCCTGACTGTGATGTGTGAGAATGTGCACAAAATACTGCCAGCCAGGAAAGCTCACTTGAGACTTGTTGTCCAGAGTTTATATTTAGGTTTTATTATGTGGGCATGATCGATTCATTAGTTGCTTGAGTGGTTGAACTCAGTCTGTCGACTGAACTCATGATCAGGAAGTCTCCACCCTCTAAGCAAATGGTTGGTCTTTCTGACCCTAAGACTATTAAGTGTGGCTTGACCCACTTCATGCCATGTTGTTAGCATAAACTCCCAGGTGTGGTCCAAGAAACCCACCATCAATAATAAAGATGCATACCATTATTACTTAGGAAAATCCATGTGTTTAGAACTCACCTCTTAGACACCAGAACAAAGGCCAGAATTCTCTTTGGATAAGTTTAGAGTTCTTAGCACACAGCAGTCCATTCTCTTCTCTGTCACAATCTCTACAAGGAAAGAACAGGAATGTCAATAACAACAAATACTATAGTAATCACAATCATATTGTGATCTCTGGTGTGACCATACAGAATTTTTTTTAATTTACATTTAAATTTATAATTTTAATCTATGAAATTATTTCTCAAATATGTCTGTGTCCACTTTAGATAATAAATGCCTGCCTGTAAAACATAACATGATGCCACATGATGAAAAGGCCGAGACTGGAATGTGCATCTCCAAACCCTGGAATGTCCTGGAATGACAACCATCACCAACAGCCAGGAAGAGGCAAGGAACGTCTATTACCTTCTCAGAAGGAGAAGAAACCTTCTACAACCTTGATTTCAGACTTCAAACTTCCAGAACCATGAGAGGATAAATTTCTGTTTTTTTAAGCTACCTAGTTTGAGGTACTTGTTGTAGCAGCCATAGGAAACTAATACACAGGGTAAGTACGATTGGGTATATTAAATTAGCATAAATATTTTTAAAAACTTAGAAGGGGTGTGAAATGTAGTGAGCACCATGTAAATGTCTATTTTTTAGTCCTTAAAAACATGTAATGATTTTTAGAAAATGTAAATAAATTAGGATGTGATTCAAACCTATTAACAACTAGTCTAGAAGATTTCATTTTTGGACTAACTGAAAATATTACAGTTTCTGGGTAGGAAGTCCAATTTATATTTTTCTACTTATGTATAGTTATAATAACCGAGGAGGGGAACTCTACATATCATTATCTATTGAGCACTACAATATTGATAAGTTATCAAAAATCAGACATCCCATTACATAAACAACAATATGAAGAAACAAACAGAAACTTATAGTTGAAAAGCTATATTCAAAACATCAGGAAGGAACAATAATAAGTTCATATGTAAATTTTATTAACATTCACTTATTAAAAATTTCTTATTTTCTGTGAACCCATATATATATATAAACCTTTTCTGATTAAAGTTCACATCACCTATAACAGGGTAAAATTATTTTAGACATTTTTAAGCATAATAAAAAGATATTAAAAACCAAGACTACTTTTACCAATATTCGTTGCATAGTACTCTTTTAAAAAAACGTATCCCTGGCTGGTGTAGCTCAGTGGATTGAGCACGGGCTGCAAACTAAAGGGTGGCCAGTTCGATTCCTAGTCAGGGCACATGCCTGGGTTTCAAGCCAGGGCCTCAGGAGAGGGCACGCGAAAGGCAACCACACATTGATACCTCTCTCCTTCTCTTTCTACCTCCCTTCCCCTCTCTCTAAAAATAAATAAATAAAATCTAAATGAAACACCAAAAGATAAAATAAATAAAAAAATAAAAAACTTAGCCAACCACTATAAACTTAATGTCAATATCTAAAATTCCAAACAAATAGTAATCATCGCCATCTAGACCTGAAGGAAAGGTTGTGCTAACGCTTTCAGCACGTCCACCATTACACCTGAGGAGCCTGCTTAACAGAGAACACAAATATAACCAAGTTCCTGAAAAACCTGTTTATATTTCTGTAAATTGAGGGCATGACAACAGACAAATTAGATATGGTAAGTTATAAAAGGAACTCTGGGAAAAATCTATTTTAGATATCAGGGAAATGTGCTTGCATAAAGACAATTCTCATAGAAAATATAAAATTCTGTGTCAGCAGAACAGGCTGTTTTGTTTTGTTTTGTTTTCCCATCAAAATTAAGATCATCTCATCATAGAACTACCTATGTAATAGCTCTACATACTGCTACAGAGAGAAAAACAGATCTCTCTCACTGACCCCATCTGAAACGCTGACCCCTTTTTCTGGTCAAGGCCCTTAACACGAGCGCCATACACAGAAGGGGAAAATAATACACTATTAATGCCCTGCACTACCGTTTGCTATCAGAGTTATCGGGGCTTTGAGAGAATGAAAACTGCCAGGAACACTCTGCTGAAAAAGTTTGTGAGCCAGGGAGGCAGAAAACCCCAAGCTTTAAAGTAAATTACATCTTAGTCTGGGACCTACTTCCGATATTAAACGGTTGTAATAGCCTGAGGAAAGGCAATGACCCTGAGCCTTGTTCTTCTTGTCTGCAGTGTGGGTTTTGTGAGATTTTAAAGTGAAAAGCATGTGAAACACTTACAAAGTGCTGTCAGTACCCACTCACCTACTCATGGACACTTGGGCTGCTTCCAAATCTTGGCTGTTATAAACAATGCTGCAATGAGCATAAGGGTAAATATATTCTTTTGAATTAGAATTCGTGTTTTGGGTTTCTTCTCATAAATTTCTAGAAGTAGAATCACTAGGTCATAGGCAGTTCTATTTCTAGTTTTTTGAGAGAACTCCTGAATTCTTTCCACAGCCGCTGCACCAATCTGCCTTCCCACTAACAGTGCACTAGGGTTTCCTCTTCTGCACATCTTCGCCAACACTTGTTGTTGCTGATTTATTGATGATGCCTTTCTGAGAGATGGGAGGTGATATCTCACTGTGGTTTCTATTTGCATTTATCTGATAATTAGTGACATTGAGCATCTTTTCATATAGCTATCGGCCAACTGTATCTCCGCTTTAGAGAAGTGTCTATTCAAGTCCTTTGCCCATTTTTTTAATTTGATGGTTTGGGTTGTTTTTTTGGGGGAGGTGTTAAGTTTTATAAGTTCTTTATAAATTTTGGATATTAAACCTTTATCAGATGTATCAGTGAATATGTTCTCCCTTTCAGTGGGATGTCTTTGCATTTGCTGATGGTTTCCTTTGCTGTACAAGAGCTGTTTAGTTTGACATAGTCCCATTTGTCTTTTTCTTTTGTTCTCTTGACCAAAGCGATATATCAGAAAAAAAAATTGCTATGAGAAATGTCTGATATTAATATCACTGCCTATGTTTTTTTAAATATTTTTATGTTTTTTGTCTAAATTTAAGTTTTTAATCCATTTGAAGTTTATTCTTGTGTGTGGTGTAAGAAGATGGTCTAGGTTTATTGGGGGCGGGGGCATGTATCCGTCTAGTTTTCCCAGCACCATTTATTGAGTAGACTCTGTTTGCCCCATTGTATGTTCTTGCGTCCTTTGTCAACTGTTAAATGACCATAAGGTGTTGGTTTATTTCTGAGCTCTCTTCTGTTCCACTAATCTATATGTCTGTTTTTATGCCAGTACGATGCTATTTTGATTACTATAGCCTTGTACTATATTTCGATGTCAGGTACTGTGATTTCTCCAACTTGGTTCTTCTTTCTCAAGATTTCTGTGACTATACAATGGAATACTACTTCACCATAAAAAAGAAGGAAATCTTACCTTTTGTGACAGCATGCATGGACTAGGAGAATATTATGTTAAGTAAAATAACCAAGTCAGAGAAAGACCAATGCCATGTGATTTCACTTATATGTAGACCAATGAACTAAATAAATTAACTAACAAAATAGAAACAGTCTCATACCTGTCAGAAGGGAGGGGGTCAGGGGCTCAATGAAATAGGGATTAAGCAAAACAAAAAAACCTCATAGAGGTGGGGAGCTGTAGGAAAGGGTAAAGGGGGGTAAATGGTGTTGTAAAAAGATATGACTTGGGTGATAAACAATATAATATACAGATGATACAATATAGAATTGTACACTTAAGACCTGTATAATTGTATTAACCAATGTAATGCCAATAACTTCAATAAAAAAATAAAAAGTACTGTTAGTTAATGTTAGTTAGGAATTTCACCTGAGAGACTTAAACTGGAGGTTATATTTATTCAGAAGAGAGTACAAAAAGAGAAGTGAGCAGAGTTTTGATCTGAAGATTCTCAGGAGGGAAAGTAACAATTAGCCTGGACATTGGATTAGCCTGGAGCTGCAGCTTAAATTTACTATTAGACCACGTATTTTCAGTGTAGACTCACTCGTAGATGCTTTGCATTTTTATTACTATTATTATTCAGTTTATTTGTTTTTGTTTGTCATTTTAATAGTCTGGCTTTGTAATAAGTAATCTGCACTCTCCTTTAGAATTAGATCAGAAAGGAGTCAATGAGAATAGGTATGGATGAAAGAAAAGAGAAAGAAAGAAATAAGGAAATAATTAACTTTGATCCCTTAAAATGGATAGAGGAAAAGAAAAATATTTGTATTAAATATCCCTAGTGCAAATGAAGTTAATGTGGCTGATATATATCCTATTAGTTGTTATTTTTAGCTTTCTTATGCTAGATGAAATACAATAAAAATTAATATGATGTAAATTGAGCCAGTTTCTCTAGATAGCAAAGAAAAAGTTTATGAAATAAATGAGTTAATAAAAATCCCCAGAATGTCAAATTTATAACTGAGCCTTACTTTTAGCATTGAAAGGATTTAAGTTCAGGGTATAAAACATATATTTATCTTTCAATCCATGCTCTGAAGAGGTACCTCAAAAGACTCAACTTAGATGCCTACTCTCCTTCAGATGGAAAAGATAAAGTATATGTAGAAATTTGCATTCTTTGTAATTGGATAGTCTTCAAGTGGTGAACAAGTGCTGTAAATCAAAGTTAGTTTTTTTTTTTTAATTTTTCGAGTATAGTTGTTTCCGTTTTCCCACCACCACTTTCCTTTGCCCCACCCTCAATTCTATTCCCCTCTGGCTTAGTCCACGGGTCCTTTCTACATGCTCCTCAATTCCCTTTCCCATTCTTTCCCATGTTGTACCCCTCCACCCTCCCCTCTGGTTACTGTCAGTTTGTCCTTTATTTCAGTGTCTCTGGTTGTATTTTGCTCGTTTGTTTGTTTTGTTGATTAGGCTCCACTGATAGGTGAGATCATATGCTATTTGTCTAAAGGTAAGTTTTTATGTACATGCTCAGGATGGGTTGTTGAAAAGTTTAATTGTTTGGGGGAATTCACATTTACAAAACAAAATTTATCTGCAATTAGGTAACATTTAGAAAATTATATTTTTAATAATCTCCTGTCAAGGTATCTGGAAAACTCAAAGTTAATAAGAATTGCATATAAGCGACTGCATTAATATAGAAGCTAAGCCAAGCATAAGATGGACAAAGCAGTCACACACTAATTTAATTAAAGAATTGTCAACCTACCACTTTGTTCACTTAAAAACATATAGAGAAGTATTTTATATAATTTCTAAATAATGGAAAATTAATGTCATCATTTTATAAAGCAGTATGTTAAAGTAACATATTTGTTAGCAATGTTTTATTCTAAGTCCTTTTAATCCTGTAAACATCCAACTTTCATAATATAGTAAAACCTAAATTAGAATATAATTTTCATTGCTCCACTATTATGTACACATTCTGATATTAAAATATATAATTATTTATGCACACTCACACATGTCAATACACATATATATGAATCAGGGATGCTCAAATAAATTTGCTCATAAAAATAAAACTGATTAATACCTTGCAGGTAAATAAAATAGTATATTTGGGGCCATATTTTATTTTTTAAGGAACTTGTTTTAGTAATGGTAGATGTAGAAGGTCAAGAAACACAATAATAAATAATAAACATCTTTTTCAGAATAAAATGAGCAGAAGTAAGCTTAAGAAAAACAGAAAAAGTTGATTGGCAGAGATACTGTGGATACTTCACCAGCAAATGAGCAAACGTTTATTACGCATCAGAAAGTCATCAGAAGTTTGGCTAGATGTTGGTATTGAAAAAGGCTGATAGGTGTTTCTCTGATCAGAAAGAAAGCTGGTTGAAAGAGTGAAGGGATTATGTTTTCTATCAAAGAAAAACCAATCGATCTCTACTGCACAAAATTTAAATACACTGCTATTGATAAGGCAGTTTACATACTATCTATATTGCTACACCTTAAATTCTGACCATAGTTATTAAATACTTTAGGCAATTGAGAATCAAAGTTGTGCTGATGAGAGGTGTAATCGGTAGCATCAGAAGGTCCAGAAGACAGTGCCAGAAATCCACCCGAAGGACACCCCCACATTTCTCTTGCTGATTTCCAAGTCTAGTAATGAAAATATTTTTTAAAAAGTACAGTTTATATTCTCACAATGTTGTTTTCTCCTCTCTTTACATTCTCAGTGCGTAGGAAATATTTATTCTTTAGAGGATCTGATGGATTTTTTTCTTTGCATGAGAAAAAAATAAAAGCAGTTACAAAGAAAACATTTATTTTTTCCCCAGAGTGTCATCAAGCTGTGGTAAAGGCTGTATCTAGTCATTACAGTGCATGGCAACAAAAGCAATAGTAGCAGGTGGCGGCATGAATTTAAATTAGATGAAATGTTCTGTGGGACCACAGGAGGTCTTCTATATCAGTGCCTTGAGTGTGCATAGGAGACACCCACACGATCAGGTGCCATAAACTAGTCTGGCCATTTATGTCTTTCTATTTTACCAGAGTGCTCACTTTCTCTCAATGTATTAGTCTTTTTTACTCATCAAAGTGTTTTATGATAAAACCCACTAAAGTAGTCCAGGACCTTTATTCTGAGAGATGATAAATAGGACAAAACAAAATAACTTGTCTCTTAAACCAGTTCTAGAAGTGTTAATGATCACATGGCATAGTCTTTTTGTTGATTTCACCTTGTTTCTTTGAGAGAAATTTAGTTGCAGGAGATAATAATAATCATACTATATTTTTAAGTTAAAAATGTAAAAACTGCCCTGGCTGGTGTAGCTCAATGGATTGAGCGTGGGCTGCGAACCAAAGGATCACCTGTTCGATTCCCAGTCAGGGCACATGCCTGGGTCACAGGCCAGGTCCCCAGTGGGGGCCATGTGAGAGGCAACCACACATTGATATTTCTCTCCCTTTCTTTCTCCCTCCATTCCCTTCTGTCTAAAAATAAATAAATAAATAAAATAAGATAAAAATTTTAAAGCTATGTTATTGTTCCCAATTACATTTCCCCTTTCCCAGGAAAAGGATTTACACATTACAGCTCTTGTCATGCGACTTGCAAGACCACCTGCAGGGAAAATAATATTTTCTACTTCATTGTCAAGTGACCACATGACTTGCTAAAAGATTTAGTTCATTCTAGAAACAAAATCGCTGAATAACTAATTTATTTATATATCTGTTTCCTACTTGGTGGTTTTTAGTATTTAGTGTTGACCCATCTTTAAAATGCAATTCATCCAGAAATCTGGAAACAAGCAAAACTTGTATAAAAGACCCAAATCATTCTCTTGCAGCACAAATTAGCCATATAGTCTGTTTTCTATGCATTTTACATTTATTCTCTTATTTTTCATCTTTTAAGTATCTCCATATGTTCACAAGATAAATTTTACTCTTGAGAGACATCTTTACAAAGAGAAATCAAAGACTCAGTGGGTTAATAAGCAATACAGAGTGATTCTTATTAAGTAAGCATATATCATTTCTTTCTATCCACCTTTTCCCAGCTCCAATTCCCAGCTCCCAATTCACCTCATCTCTACACAATAACCTCAGTCTATTCTTAATATCACAATACAGAATACCCAATATCATGAGTATTATAAGCATATTATTTTTGTATCCTGATTAAGAGGCTCTCTTAAGTTGCCTGTTTCCAATGAATGATTAGAGTTCTGTCTCTTTAAAATGGGGAAATCCACCATCTTTTATTATGAGCTTCCAAACTTGAGACAATCAGATGGCCATGGAAAGGGCTATCTATTAAAAAGAAGAATATGGGCCGGGGAAGATGGCGGCGAGTTAGGAGGAACAGAGTTTACGTCCTCCTACCCACTGGTTGATTTTCTGAGGAACGGGGCGAAAACCCAGCAGTATTCCAACACATATGATGATTGATGCCCAAGATTACAGGGGAATTTGAACATTCAAACGGTAAGCAGAGAGCATCGGAAGGAAAGGGTCCCCATCGGGACAAGCCTGGGGAGCGGGATGGGGCTTCGGTCCCAGACCCGGCAGCTGCCCGGATCGGACACAAGATTCTTGGGGAGGGAGCCAGATTAGGATTTGAGAGTAGTCAGATGCTTGTTTTGTCTGGAGAGTGTAAATAGGTAGAATTTTTTCAGAGAGGAAAAACAGTGGCGCTACGTGGCTATTTGGAGAGACCCC
>PVJI01027346.1:0-17812 GCA_004026765.1 Micronycteris hirsuta
TCTTCTTCTCCTTCTGGCAGCCCTATGATTCGCACGTTGGGACGTTTACAGATGTCTTGGAGGTTTCTGAGCCCCTCCTCCATTTTTTGAATTCTTGTTGCTTCATTCTTTTCTGGTTGGATGTTTTTTTCTTTCTGCTGGTCCACTCCGTTGATTTGAGTCCCAGTTTCCTTATCTCTATTGGTTCCCTGCAGATCTCCTCATTTGTTCAAGCAAGTTCGTTAATTTTTCGTCGAATTCTGAAAGCATCCTTATTACAAGGGATTTGAACTGTGCATCTGATAGGTTGGCTATCTCTTGATTGGTTAGCTCTGGGGTTTTGATTTGTCCCTTTCTTTAGGCCTTTTTTTTTCCCTTGGCGATCCTGTTACTGTAAGGGGGGTGGAGTCTTGGTGTTCCCCTGTGCAGGGAAGTTTCCAGTAGTTGTGCTGGGACGTAGCCTCTGGGGGCGGGACCTGAGCGCACAATGGCGCCTTCTCTGCTCTCCGCACCCACACCGCCTCCTGCAAGCACTTTGGGCCCCTCTGTGCTGGCTCCGGGGGTTGCTCCGGGGTTGCTGGACAGGCTGCACCACTTGAATCCCCCACAGGTCTCCCCAGCGAACTTTCCTTTGAGGCCAGGAGTTCCTCCCGCCTCCGACTCCACCCTCACAGGCACTCCCAATCCACACCGATGGGTTGTGCACTGCTTTCTTTCCCGGTTTCTCTGCACACGAATGCAGACCTGCCGCCGAGTCCACCGGTCTCTCGGCCCTGCTGGGTCCGGATGAGCCGGGCGCAGACCGAGCTTCAGTCGGGCCCCGTCTGGGTGTGCTGCAGCCCCGCGGGGACTGCCTCTCCAACCGCGGACCTGCCGTCTGCTCACCAGCTCGCCGTGGGGTCGCTGAGTGCTCTCCCTTTGCTCTGCACCTTCTGGCTCACCAAACTAGATGAATGTATCTTCTTTAATTCCTTGGTTGTCGGACTTCCTCTCAATATGATTTTCTGTCAGATCTGGCTGTGTTTGGATGTGTAGATTTCTGATTTTTTTCCTTGATTGGTTGTGCGAGGCGGTACGGTGCATTCACCTATGCCGCCATCTTAGGAAGTCCTGTTTTCTTTGTATTTAAGATTATCTCTTTGTATTTAGCCTTTGCCATTTTAATTATGGTGTATCTTGGTGGGGACTTCTTTGGGTTCAACCTTTTTGAAACCCTCTGTGCTTCCTGGACTTGTATGCCTATTTCCTTCATGAGGTTAGAGAAGTTTTCCATCATTATTTTCTCAAGCAGGTTTTCAATTCCTTGATTTCTCTCTTCTGGCACCTTCATGATGCAAATTTTGATACACTCGAAGTTGTACCAGAAGCTCCCTAAACTAGTCTAGATTTTTTTTTTTTTTTTTTGCTGTTGGATATTTTCTGTTTTTTATATTTTAAATTGCTGATGTGATCATCTGCTTAATCTACTCTACTGTTGATTCTCTGTAATGTATTTTTCACTGGTTCTTTTTCATATTTCTTATCTCCATTTTTATGTTTCCTATCTTTTTATTAGCATTCTATGTTCATCTCTTCTAAGTTTATTGAACATCATTATAACCAGTGTTTTAAACTTTGCATCTAGTAGATTACTAGACTTCATTATTTAGTATTTTTTTCTTTTCTCTGGAGTTCTGTTCTGTTCTTTCATTTTGGACTTTTTTTTTTTTTAATTCTCATTTTGGCTGCCTCCCTGTATTTCTTTCCATGTATTAGGCTGAACTACTATGTCTCCCAGTTTTGACACAGTGGACTTTGGAGTAGGTGTCCTATAGGGACAAGTGGGGCAACCTCCCTGGTCACCTAAGCTGTGTGTTCCAGGTATGCCTTTCATGTAGGCCATGTGTACCCTCTTGTTGTAGTTGAGCCTTGATTGCTGTTGAAATATCAATCAGAATGCTGTATCCCTAGGCCAATTGGCTTTGAGGACTGACTATGACCATAGCACAGGATCAGCTGTTCAGGGGCCAATCCCATGTAATAGAACTCATTTCAGTGGAGATCTTGTGCCCACTGAGTCTACCCTTTGAGTGTGTCACCAGTGGAAGTGGTTGGGTGGTGCTCTAATATGGTCTGAAGATGGCCACAATGTGCACTGGCTCTAAGACCTCTGGGAAGTATAGACCAAAGTTAGCCACTACCTTTGCTCTGTCTTGGGCTACTCAGCATGATCTACTAAGAGATCTTCAGATGGCTTCTACTTATACTGCCATTGGAGGTGCCCTGGAGAGGCTAAGCTGTGAACCAAAGCTGGTTTCTACTAGTGCCAGGCCTGGGACCACTTAGCAAGAGGTACAGTGATACTGAGACTAGCTGCTGCTTGTTTGGAGTTTGTGAGCCTTTGAAGGATTTTAGAAAAGTCAGCAGCATGAGTCAAGACAAGTTGTTTGTATGAAGAAGCCACAGAAAATGTCTTGGTTGGGCCTGAAACTTGGGTGGAGCAGGGTCTCAGTGAATAAACAGGATGGGGTGAACAATGTTAGTCAGATCGATGGCACCTGCCTTCTATTCTGTGGAGGAAAACTCAGCAAAAGAACAATTTCCTCTGCCAGCACTTCTGCCTGGGAGAGAGTTACTCCTTCAGCTCTTGTCCTGAATGCACACAATTCAGTTCCCTCCTGTGTGTCCCTGGTGACTTTTGAGCTGCTGCCCCAGTGCTGGAGCTCAGAGCAAGTGAGTGCAAGTAAGTCCATATGTGGGCCCTTTTAGAAGAATTCCTGGGACTAACTCAGCCACAATCTCTGTTGATTTTTGCAGCTTGAAGACATGGGGACTTGTCTTCCTGGCACTAGAACCCTGGGTGGTGGGAACTGGTGTGAGGCTAGAACCTATTGCTCCCCATGTGTGACCTCTGCTGCCAAGAAATCCCTCCAGATCTGCCACGTGTGTGTGAACAGCTTGTTTTCATCTACACATCTTCCAGTTTTGGTGTTGTATTCTGTATTTCCTTACTTATAAGATTTCTTTTCAGCTAGACTTTAGATTGGTTTCCAAGGATTATTGTTCTGTAGTTTAGTTTTAATTCTAATATAGTTGTGGGAGGATGCAAACACTGTTTTTACTTATCCTGTATTTTGACTTTAAAATTGAGAATTAAGAAATTTATAAAAAAGTAATCCTTTGGATACATTTATCATAAAATAAAACATCATTATACAAATAATAATTTTTAATGAGAAATAACTATATTTTTCAAAACAAAACAATGTGAGAAGAGTGGTATTATTTCACATTTTGAAAATCTCATTTATTTCTTTCTTAATTTTTCATTCAAGTGGCTGTGATATTACCCATCATATAGTTTTGGGAAATGCAACTTTTCACTTAGAGGTAAGAATAAAGAAGAGAAATAGCACTTTAGTATCATTGTAAAACTAGTTTTAATACATGGATCTACTGAAAGAGTCTTGGGGATTTTGGGGGGTCCTGGATCACTGCTGTTCTATAGGAAGAAGATGCCATAGAAGGAGTTGGAAATCCATGTTCTACAAAGGATACCACTATTTGACTATTACATGAGAGAGATATAAACTGCTCTTATGTTAAACTGCTCTTATGGGGATTTTATATATTAGAGAAGTTAGAATTGTCCTGCTCAGAATTGTCCTGTCCAGAATTGTCCTGTCCTGTAAAGAGAATTTTAACAGGAAAATGAAAGACATTGAATATATTCCAGAAATGAAATGGCTATGGGAGCTTACTATTACTTTCTAAGTTTGAAAACCTTATTTATTTATTTATTTAAAAGATTTTCATTTATTTGTTTTTAGAGGGGAAGGGAGGGAAAATGAGAGAGGGAGAAACATCAATGTGTGGTTACCTCTCATATGTCCCCTACTGAAGACCTGACTCACAACCCAGGCATGTGCCCTGACTGGGAATTGAACCACTGACACTTTAGTTCACAGCCCTGAACTCAATCCACTGAGCCACACCAGCAAGGACTAAACCTTTATTTAGATGGGAGCTAATAATACTATATGTATGTGGTGATAGTAGAATGACAGAGAAGAGGTTGAAATTACAATATCTTAAATTTGGATTAAGCAATAGAAATGATGAGATGGTCACTATAGTTTTGAGGCAAGACATTGAGCTACTTAGAGCTCTAGAAAATATTCTTTAGAAAGATGAGTAAAAATGTGCTATGAAATCTTCTAGATATTGCTTAGTAGTTATACAAAGAACAGTGAGTATGTGAGTATATAAAATATGGAATGATAAACTCATAATAATGATGCTTATTAGGTGGGAATTATTGTTGTTATACATCTTCTCAGGGAGGGGATGAGGAAGAAAGTGGAGTCCTAATTTATTAATTTTTGAAATTTATCAGCTGTGTTGTAATGATTTCTTGAATTTACTTGGTATAAGAATTGGATCAATACTTGTAAAGTACTAGGTAAGCTTTTCTGGCATCTATTTTTTTTTTTTTTTTATTGATTTTAGATAGGGTAGTAGGGGGAGAGAAAAGAGAAGAGAAGAGGAGAGAAGAGGAGAGATGAGAAACATTGATTTGTTGCTCTTAGTTATGCATTCATTAGTTGCTCCTTGTATGTGCTGTGGCCAGGATTTGAACCTGCAAACTTGGTATATTAGACAACACCCTAACCAACTGGGCTAACAGGCCCAGGCTGGCACTTACTGTTAAGGAAACAAATTATGTTTCTAATAACTGGCCTTAATACTATGAAAACATTATTTCCCTTCATATTTTTTAGTTAAAAAATCAATAATTGGCCTGGCTGGTGTGTCTCAGTGGATTGAGCACCAGCCTGCAAACCAAAGGGCCACTGGTTCGATTCCCAGTCAGGCACATGCCTGGGTTGTGGGCCAGGTCCCCAGTAGATGCATGTGAGAGGGAACCACACATTTATGTTTCTCTACCTCTCTTTCTCCCTCCCTTCCACTCTGTCTATAAATAAATAAATAAATAAATAAATAAATAAATAAATCTTTAAAAAAATCAGTAATTGTATTTATTGAGAAATACCTTATTGTATTATGGTAAAAAATACTGTTAGAAACTACAATTTTTGACTTAAAGAAATTAAAAGGAAGAGAAATGGGTAATATTTGATAATTCTAAGAGTGATATATTTTGGGTTATATATTATGTGATATGGGAAATACACTGAGCAAGCATTAATTTAAGGGTATTTATAGTTATTAGATATTACACAGTTTCTCTCTAGATTTTGGTTTATGCCTTTAAAAAAACTTGGAAAAACAGAATTATTAATAAGAATGGGTATAGTCTCACCTTTTTTAAACCACTTCTTTCCTTGTAGTCAACACATGCAGTGTTATTTATGAGTTAAGAAGCATACTTACATACTCCACTGAACACAAAATTAACTACAGAGGAGAGAAAATGGCTTATTTCCCCCTAAGCAAGTACACTTTGAAATAGAACATGAAGATGGGAAGAGACTCCATTTTGATTTATTGATCCTAGGAATTTCTTGTTATTTTGTTTCCCAAGTACTCCTTTTGTCTCTCTTTCCTTTGAGCACCAAGGACTTTGGATGCATCTCTTGACTTTTTATGCTCTTTCCCTCTCTCACCCTTTCTAGGTTTCCCTTTCAACCTTCTTCCATCTCTCCCTCTCCCTGCTGTTTAGTATTTTTCTTTGCTCAGTGGTTCTCACTGCTTGGAAAAAGATACCTGGTGTGAGGTTTCGAATAGGAATTCTGTGCTTCTTGTGGCAAATTATAAATAAGAACAAAGGACAGCATGAGAATGCACCCAATAGTCTATGCAAATGCTGGTGGTGAGACGAGACAATTGCAGGGCATAACAGTGGCGGGGTCTTCACAGAAGCACACACATGTTCTGTAAGGAGATGCTGGCCATGTTTCTAACTTCATGGTTTATTGAGAATATTTCAGGACTTGAGCTGTTGATCCAGCGGTACTGAGGAAGGTAGACGAAGGGGCCTTCTCTCAATAAGGCCAGTCTCCAGGGGGCTTAGCCCAGAGAGCTTGCAGATGTACTAATGTGCATATTAAGTCAGGTTCTACAAACTCTTGTTTTAAATGCGAATTCCTGCAGATTCTAGAAAAAGATTGACAAATAATAAAGGTTTATGCTATGGTGAAGTTTATCTCTTATGCCCATATTTTCATATACACTTTAGTCATATGTTGTGGGAAATTTTGGTTGTGAACTGGGTGACAGATATGATTTTCTAAGAAAAACGTCCTCACATTTGCCTTGGAACTGTAGGCACAAAGTTTCAGACTCAAATAATTCTTTGATTTCGGCCTAGTGATCTCTTAAAATTGTTTCTGCTGTAGGAAATGTTCAAAGTACTAAACAGTGAAAGAGATAATCAAGAATGGTTGGATGATGGCTTAAGAAAGGCTTGGGGTTAATATGATGATTTGAAAATATTGTGGTTTTTCTTTTAGAGTAAAAATATAATTTAATTTTATACATAATAATGATTTTTTTTTTGTTGTTGTGCACTCAGTGAAACTTTCTTAGGTTAAAAAAGTTGCTTAATTCAAATGCACAAGCAAGGCCTATAATTAAGAGAACGAGTTCAGCAATTACGCTGAGCTTCTTCCACTTTTTTGGCAGCTCCAGGGAAAAAGAAGAAATTCAACCTCAACTACTCAAGAGGAATCCAGTACTTTTTCAATCACTAGAGTTTTCCTGGGGATGAATCTGAACCTAGTTTTAAAGACCGAAAGGTTTGACACTATTCATTATTCCACTGTTCTGCTTCTGAAATCAGATGTGCTGTTTCAGTGTCGACTGTGAAGCCTTTCCAGTGTCTGAGCTGATTACCATACATTGGTTTAAGCAGACTCTCATTTTCTTATATTCTGCTCCTCTTCCTTCCTTTTTGGTTCTTCTGCATGATTTCCCTGTCCTCACTGTCTGCTTTGTGTTTTCTTGCTCATTTTACAGCCAGCTTGTCTACTCGAAGTGTATCTATTCTCCGAGGAAGGCACTTAAATGCCTTGTTGTTTGCAGCCCACTGCATTCTAGGGCTGCAAATGGAAATAAGAGAAGGGCTTGTAGACATTTCCCATTGTCCTTAAATATCCAGGGATCTACACTGTGATGAATTAACTGAAGATTGTAAGAAACATAGGAATGAACAGATACAGTCTCCTTTTTTAATCCATGTTATACAGTCTTTGTGACGGATTTTTCTCTTCTGTGATTCATCTAGTTGCCTTTTTGCTTGGTTTTGTAAAACAGGCTGAAACACATTTTATTTTCCTGCTGTAAAACAGCCTGCACAAAAAATGGAAGCCCATATCATTTGGTCTCTCGCTAAAATACTGTAATTAAACTTACATAATAATTTAAGATTCATTCAAATCTGCTCTTCTCCTATTTAATCTCTCTTCAAGGGAGGTTCATAAAAATGCCCTGACATCTCAGTTCTTTTTTTTTTTCTGTTTTTTTCCTCTTAAATATGGAATAGAGCATTAATTGTTGTGATTTCTTGAATACTCCAGATGCTAACAACACTACCACTTTCAGTCTTAGAGACTGATCATGGGGAGCACACCTCTTATAAATCCTTCTCTCTCTGTTAATCCTGAAGTAGACTCATTGAAGTGAATGAGCATTTCCTAATAGGACTTTCAAGATGTGATTTCAGCCTGTGTGCCTTTGCCTGCCTAGTAAGAGGATGATGCCCTTTAAAAGAAGACGAAAACCCTTTTTTCCTCCCTCTCCCACTCACACAGTTTTTCAGATGGCTATAATCAAAATTCTGCAGATTTCCTCTCTGATATTATGTTCTTTACATGACATCTAGAGGCCAACATTGATGTGAGCTGTAATTAATCTTTCCACGTGGCTATGCAGACCCTTGGTATATCAGGAATAAGACACACTGTCTGCATCCTTAAGTGTACAGAACATCCCAGCACCAATCTGTATTCCGAGCGATGCCCAGTTTGATTCCATCATCCTGAGGATATAAAAGATATAGGAAAAGAAAGCAGCTTTATGAGGAAACAAAAGACTTATGAGAATAAAAGTCTTTTCTTCAACTTTGCATTTTATAGGCAATAATGTTTCTGTTAAATTCCACACAAATTGTGAAATAACCTAATTAGTGTTCCTGACATTTACCTATGACAGTCAAAATCCTGCTAGCAATCAATAATGTAAATGTAAAGTGGCTGATTAAATTTCCTTTTTCTTTTCCATCAAAATTTTTAAGGGCAAAATTCATTTTGCTGTCCTTTACATTTTCTCCGAACACTCCTCTGACTCCAGCTTCAATCTGCAAATTCTCAGAAGGCACAGAAAGAATTTAACTCATGTGAAGGATGATTGATACTGTCACCACTTGGCTATAAAGCAGCCCTCTGCATTTTTTCAATATCCCTCACAAAATAAAATATTAGAACCAGAGAATCACTAGAGCTGTAATTAAGGAAATATTTCAAGTGTCTTTTCCTAAGTATTTTGAGTACTTGAAAATTTAAATCCCACCATTTTATAACTGAATCACGGGCGTAGGTAAAAATGTTTAAAATCTTTACATACTGTGACAATGCACTGAAATCAATGTTTATCTCCCCCCACCCCTGCCCTGGTTTATATGTTGAAATTCTAACCTCCAATGCGATGGTCTTAGCAGGTGGGGCCTTTGGGAGGTAAATAAATCATGAGGCTGGAACATTCATAAATGAGATTACTTCCCTTATAATAAGGGCCCAGAAAGTTCACTCTCTTTCCATCTTGTGAAAAGATAAAGACAAGTTGGCAGTTTGTAATCCGAAGGAAGGCTCTCCCTACAACTTGAACATGACAGCATCCCTATCTTGGACTTCCGCCTTCAGAACTATGAGCAATAAATTTCTGTTGTTTGTAAACCTCCCATTCTATAGTACTTTTTTTATAGCAGCCTAACGATATATGTGTCTTACACACACACACACACACATGCAGTTGTTTCCATAGATAATACACTGATAGTCACTATTAAACACGCATATCTGATCTAAAATCACCTAATTCCAACACATTTTAGTGATGGAGTAAAGAAATTATTTTTGTATGTCTATTTGTATGTGCAAATGTGTGTGTGTGTTTGTGGTTCCCCTGATGGGTTTTCTGCCTTGTGCAAGGCTGTTTTTCAGCTGTCTATGTTGTTATATGCACACATGGCTCACTGCATCCTACTGCTGTCTTATGGTCCATGTTCACCACATTTTACTGACCAATTTCCTGGTGATGGACAGCTAAGATGCCCATGTTTTCTATTATTACTATTTAAAAAAATGCTAACAACAGTGTCTCTAGGAATACGGCCACACTGATTTGTTCAAGTATTTTTGAAATATATGGGGGAGGGTAGAGCAAAAACCCCAGAATTTATTTATAATAAATTGTGTACTTATTCTTACATGTTTAAACTTCAGTCACCTTCAGAGTGATCTCCATGTGTTCAGTGAACTTATGGAGACATTTTTTACACTGCTCAAAACCGTTTTTGATACATTTTGTTGCCTTTTACTGCTTCTGCTGGGTTTTGTTTCATGTTTTACTCATGGGCAAAATGTTTCCCTTTGAGGGTTTTTTTTCACCTAGGGAAACAAAAAAAAGTTGCGCGGGGCAAGAATGAATGAATAGGGAGGGTGGGGCACAGAGGTCATGCCATTTTTGGTCAAAAGCAGCTGAACACTCAGTAGGGTGTGGGCAAGTGTGCTAATAAATCAACCACCACAAAATGGGCAAACGCATTAAGTCTTCAAAAAAAATTCACTGAAGCTGAATATAGCCTCTCACAACACCACCAGCTGGTACACTGATACAGATGGGTTCTTAGAACACTCTTCTAACAGAGGAAGCCTGTACTACAAGGGGACCATCCTCAAGAAGATAATTCTGTTTTTTTTGGATATAAAATTCTATGTTTTTTGTATATCCCCCTTTATATACAAAAACAGATTTCGGTGTCACAGAAAATCTGGGTATATATTGCATATATTACATATGGCTTTTCAGAATGGCTGTTGCAACATACACTGCTAGCCGGACATGAAAGTTTCTGTCTATCCACATCCTTGACAATAACTGGAACTATTCCATGTTTTGATTTTCAGCATCCTTATGAGTATAAAATTATGTCTCATTGTTCTAATTTGCAATTATTTGATTAACGGTAAGTTTGAACAACTCTATGTAATGTTTGTCAGACATTTGGGTTCTCATTCTGTGAATTGCCTTTTAAACTTTTTGTTTACTTTCATATCAAATTTTCTGTTTTGGAAATTTGCAATTACTTGTATATTCTCTTTTTAAATTATTTATTTGTATTAGATGTTCCAAATGTATTCTTCTAATTGCCCTTTGACTATTAAATGGTCCTTAATTTTGATGTCAAATCAATTATTTTCAGTTTATGATTTTTGCATTTTGGATATTTTAAATATTTCTTTTCATACATCTGTATAATAAATATATTTTTCAATACGTAAATTAACTTTATATTTTACCTTTGCATAATTGGGTCTTTAGTCTGATAGATAGACTTATTTATTGTGTAAAGTAGGAACTCAGAGTTAATTTTCTCCATAGAGTGAGACAGTTTTTCCTATAATACAATGAAAAATTATGTCCTTTATGTCTTTGTGATACCACTTTCCCCACAGCTATATTGAGATATAATTGACATATAACATTATATAAGTGTAAGATATATAACATGGTGACTTGATATATGTATATTGCAAGATGATTATCATGATAAGGTTAGTTAATACATTAATCACCTCACATACTTATATATTTTTGTGTGTGGTGTGAACATTTAAGATTTACTCTCTTAGTAACTTGTAAGTATTTAATATAATATTGTTTCAACTATAGTCACCATGTTGTGTATTAAATTCCAAGAACATATTTATCTTATTATTGGAAAGTTGTGCCCTTGACCGAGTCCCAGGCCTTGGCAATCACCATTTACCATTCCATGCTTTTTCTGTGGGTTGAGTTTTTTTTTTTTCTACATATAAGTGATATTATATAGTATTCGTCTTTCTCTGTTTGACTTGTTTCACTTAGCATGTTGCACTCAACTTCCATCCATGCTGTTTGGCAGGATTTCCTTTTTTACGGCCAAATTATATTCCCTTATACATGTGTGCCATGTTTTTATTTTTTATCCATTCATCTGTTGATAGAGACTTAGGTTATTTCCACATCTTAGTTATTGTGTACAATGCTGAAATAAATATGGAAATGCAGATAGTAATTTTATTTCTTTTGATATATGTCCATAAGTTGGATTGCTAGATCATACAGTGATTCTACTTTTATTAATTTATTTAAGAAATTCCATACTTCTTCCATGGTGACTGTGCCAATTTACATACCTACCAACAGTGCAAAGGGGTTCCCTTTTCTCCAAATCCTCTCTAACATTTGTGATTTCTTATCTTTTTTCTCATCTTTTGATAGTAGTCATTCTAACAGGTATGAATGAAGTGATATTTCATTGAATCCCATTTGCATTTTCCTGATGACTAATGATATTTAACAACTTTTATGTATTTGCTGGCCTTTTGTGTGTTGTTTTTGGAATATGTCTATTCAGGTTTCGTGCTCATTTGTTAAATTGAATTATATGTGTTTTGTTGTTTTGCTATTCAGTAACACGTGTTCCTTATGTATTTTGAATATTAATACCTTATGTGATGAATGATTTGCAAATATCTCTCTATTTTGTAGGTTACCTCTTTATTCTGTTTATTGTTTCTTTTGCTGTGAAGAAGGTTTTTGACTTGATGTGGTCCTATTTACTGATTCTTGCTTTTGTTGCTTGGCTTTTGGAGTCAAACACAAATAATTATTTCCAAGACCAATGTCTAGTTACATTTTTACCCTTTTTCTTACAGGAGTTTTACAGTTTTAGGTCTTACATTTAAGTTTTAAATCCATTTCAAATTAATTTGGGGGAGTAATGTCCAATTTCTTTCTTTTTCATGTGGATAGCCAGTTTTCTCAAAATCATTTATTGAAAAGACTGTCTTTTCCTTATTGGGTATACTTGGTCCCTTATCAAATATGAGTTGGTTGTCTATGTGTAGGTTATTCTCTATTCTATTCCATTGGTCTATGTGTCTGTTTTTATACTGGTACCATACTGTTTTGATTACCATACTTTTGTAATGTACATTGAAATCAGAATGTGTGATGCCTCCAGTTTTTCTTTTTTTTTTTTTTAAGATTTTATTTATTTATTTTCAGAGAGAGGAGAAGGTGGGGGAGAAAGAGCAATGTATGGTTACCTCTCACATGGCCCTCATTGGGGACCTGGCCCACAACCCAGGCATGTGCCCCGACTGGGAATTGAACCGGGACCCTCTGGTTCCCAGCCTGCGCTCAATCCACTGAGCTACACCAACCGGGCCAGTTTTTCTTTTCTTTTTTTCATGATTGCCTTGGCTATTCAGGTCTATTGTGCTTCCATATAAATTTTAGGTTTTTTTCTATTTTTGTAAAAAAATGTCATTGAAATTTGATAGGGATTGCATTTAATCTGTAGGTAGCTTTGAGTAGTATGCATATTTTAACAATATTAATTTTTCTGATTGTGGGGGCATATTATTGTATATCAAGTACCCATAATATGCATCCTCTTGTTTTCTTTCATTTATTTATTTACTTGTATTTTATTATAGTGTGCCCATGATTTTTGCTAATCTTTTTGTTTTTATCAAAATAAACCTATCCATATGTGCCCATTTATATTCAGTATGAATATTAACATTAATTTGTTAAATTTTAAAAACATATTCACTTTAAGAATATCATTGAATTTGTAGATTTGGAGAAAAATTAATATATGCATATAAAATTTTATATACGTTTATTTTTGTTTGGTTTTTAATAAAACCTTTACATTTTATTTAGAAAGATGTTATACATTTTGACTGAATTGATTCTCACATGTGTAATAATTTTGCTGATAATGAGAGTTATACCTTATTTTCTATTATATGTTCTAGTTGGCTATTGCTGGTAAGAAAAATATCAATGATTTCAAGTTGATTATGTGTCCAGAAAGCTTAATGTACTCTCTTAATAGTCCTAATTCTTAGTCGTTTCTGTTGGATTTTTTAAAATGACTTATTACATCATCTGGGGCTCAATTCACTGACTGGATATTCATCATCTGTTCCTTCAGGTGAACTTCTTATTCTTTACCTTCCTATGTGCCCTACAAGACTGTATCACAGAATCTACTGCTTTGCCTTCTGGCTTCTCATTGGATTCAGTTAATTAGAGTTGCTGTCAGATCAGAAGGTAGCAGTCAAGTGAGTTTAGGGTATATTTTTTCCTGGTCCCCTCTCAGCCTTGCCATTATTCTAGTGGTGGTTGAATTCCTCTGCTGACGATCACAGCTCCTGTTGATAGCTCTCTCCTACAGCAATAATTCTTTCTTTGGCTCTTGTAAACATTTATTTTTCTGTTTAGACTTAAGGGTGGTAACAGCTTCCATTATTGCCAGCCCTGAGGTATTGCCCTACCATTTGTTAGTTTCCACTAACTCTGTATACAAAATAGGAGGGAAAGACTCAGCATCAGACAATATGTCACACTCAGAGGGAACTAGTGCCAATTCCATCCGTGCACAAACTCTTATCTCTTCTTCTTGCTCCTATTCTAATACAAGAGGATCTCCAGGCATCCTAGCATACAAAGGAGGAGAAGTAAAAGAATAAGGTGAGGGAGAGAGGAAGATGCAAGCTTATCATTTTACTCAGTCCTGACTTCAGTGTTGAAAGCAGTAAAGGGTTAGGTGGGAGAGAAGTTTTTATTAATTGGATGTTTTTATCATTTAATTGACACTGCTGTTATGAACAGAAGTAACTAGAATTGAAAAATGATCTAATTGTATCCAGAAAGATCTAGGCTTGTCTTAAATTTCAAATGTGGGCAGAGCAGAACAGGAAACAAATCTCCAAATGTTTTCTTTGCATTCCATTGTGTTAAGCTCATTCAATGCAAAGGTTGCTCATATGTTACAAAATATGATAGTCTACTTTCATGGATAGTTCTCATATATAAGTCTGTTAAGCATTAAGGTATTAAAAGACAACACTTTTTGGAAGCAAACCATATTAGGAACATGGCATGGGTAATAATATAGTCTATATAACATAGTAAAACTATAATAGAAAAGTTGAAGATGTATAATGTTGAAAAAAAAGGAAAGAAAGAAGTGAAACTTAAGAACAATGAGAAAAATTTCAGAACATGGCTATTTTAGACCCAATAGGACCTACCTTTGAACTTTCAATATTTTTTCAAAGACAACCAGGGATACACCTGCAGTTGAACAAATTTAGTTTATTGCTTCTTGCAATGAGAGAAAACACACCCCAGGGAGGATCGTGGGAGCATTTCAATAACATGGTATCAGAAAATACTTATAGGACTTAGGCTTGTGTTAGGTAACTTTGGAGAGGTTAAGAAAGCAAGAGTTTGCTCTGGATTGACTGAGTTTGTTAATAAATCTTATCTAGAAGAAGACAGGATTAGAATGAGGCAAATGCCATAATTAGTAAAGGAGCAAAAATCATTCTTATGTAGGTTGGGTGGGCAGCTGATCCCTTTTGTGACTTGGACATTGTTCATGGTTTGTCTTTTGTCTTTGTCATCATTCATACTAGCCTGACTGCCCTCGTCTGATGTCGATGTTCCCTTAAATTGTGTGTGTGTACCTGGAGAACACTAAGCCCCAGCTTGGAGTGTCAAAGCTGCTCATAACAGCACCAAGTTCTGGTTGATAGATCAGCAGACTCATGAATGACAAGGGATGCTTTTCACTTTCTGGTACCCCATTTATTTAATGGGGTCCGAAGTGGAACATTTTTATATGAATGAGGACAGAGAGGTAATAGTGTTCCTACAAGTTCTCTTCAAGTGTGTTTGGAGGACCTTTGTACAAAAGCAGATAGTGATATCTCCTAGTTTTATTATTGAAGGAACAATTGAATGGCAAGAACATCTCACTGAAAAACCCAATGAATGAGCAATGACATTGACACATATCCAAATGTAAATTCACCCATATCAACCAAATAATGGCAGTTCTTCATATGTCAATATGTCCAAATACACAGATGGTGTTTTCCCCCAACTGCCACAATTTACATAGGCCTAGAACACAGGGCCTTCACAGACTTTAACAAATTCAAATTCAACAAATTCAAACACAGGCATTCATTGCATGGATTTTTTAGTTCTATACAGAAAAGAAGATGATATATGCCCCATAGGATGTAATGCCCCAGGATGGACAACAAATTGTTATTCTTCACAGTTTTTTCTTCATTATGCTGGCTCTTTGACTTTTTGATGCTTCCCCTTACAAAAATTCCTCTAGATCTTCAATTCCCATCATATATTTTGGATTTTTTATTAGAACCATCAAATTCATTATCTGTGTACTCTTGAAAATCAAATAATATAATCTACTCTTTGAGAAGAGAAGACCTATAATCATAAACCTGGCTTTTTTCAAAAGAGGGATTTATCTTTAATTAAAGGAAAAAATGATCACATCAAAATTTTGTTTAACTAAGAATAGAACAGCAAATTAGATTGACTCTATTTTCTATTTTGCAAACTTGTTAGCTCTTTCTTGAACAAAGAGAAAGATCCCCTTCTTTTCCATCTTTTTTTTTTTTTGGTTCTGGGGGTTGACATTTCCATGGTACACTAAAAAATGTCACACAGGTTTTTGAAGACTATAACTTAACAAATAAATAAAACTCCTAGGTTTGTGCAATGTACAACTTATGTAAACATACATATGCACCCTGGGTTTACTAATACGCCAAATCTAAAAAGATAAAACATAGGCTTATTATATCACCTATCATTATAATTTAAAAATATAAATAAATGTTTATTCTATGTTTTTGTGAACATTAAGGGTTATGAAATACGTTTTAGATAATGGCTAACAGGAGATAGTGATATTTTATAAATTATAGCTGTTTTTAGTCACTTTAAGTATAAATAAAGTCACTGGCAGTTCATTATCCTTTTTTAAGCTGAGATATTAAATATATGTAGAAGTTAGTCAGACAAAGGGCGAAGGGATGGAGTTTAGGGTAAGGATGTGGGTATATGAAAGCTTAAAATGAGAGATGGCATATGTGAGGATTTAAACGTGATGGAAAATGTAATCATGAAGATTTAAAATACTTTATTTTTCTTTTATATAATGGAGAACATGACGCAGAGAGTAGCTAGATATGAAGCAAACTGCAAATTTTAGTGATCGTATCAGTAGTCAAAGGCTAGATTATAATAGGTCTTCAAATATGTAATACACTTTAGTATGGTGAATGGAGACACACTGAAGAGGGGTTTATATTTTTCTATTTATTTGCTTACTTTTGTTATATTCTAGGTTTTATATGTTTGAAGGGAGTAATTTGTACATAAGAAAATAACCAGATCATGGCTTTCCAGTTTGAATATTTTTACGTGTGTAAACCCACCGACTAGATAAATTGTTATATATGTTCAGTATCTCTGAAAGCTCCCTTTCTGACACTTGCATTTCACTAGTAAGAAGATACCTGGGGCTGGGTGGGTATGCCTCTGGTTGTGTTCGTTGCCTAGTGGTGTTACAGGACCAAGGCAAAATAGGCGCTGTAGTCAACCGATCTATAGGGACGCGGGGCTGTTTCTGAGTCTGTAGTTGGGATGGCATTCATTGAGTCCGTCACCTGACTTCACAGAACCACCATATTGTACTCAGTCACGGACTCTAACTGGTTTCACAATCACCTACCTGGATCCTGAAGCTTCCCGAAGCACTTTTGTCTGTGGTTTGCTGATGAATTATTGGTGCTGAAGGGGAATATGATTAGGGGCCTCCTATTGTGTCATATTGCTGATATCCTGTTATATTTTCATTATCTTTGTCATGGTGTGATAGCAAGGTAATGTCATCCTCACCAATCAGATTATTAAGGGTTTCTTTTCAAAATGCTGGATAAAATTCAGAAATAAAGTCTGGACTTACAACCCTCTTTCTGGGGAGGCTTTTAATTACATCTTAGATTTCCTACATAGTAAAGATTTGTTAAGATCTTGTTTCAGATTTTAATTTTTGGAATGCTTTGTTTATTGAAGTTTCCTCTATTAAAAAAAATCTCCTGGTACTACCGTAGTTGGAATGTTTCTCGATGGTGATGTCCGCAGAAATACAAGTGCTCTGCACAGATTATAACCCATGGTAGCAAAAGATAGCCATTTTTTTTTAATTAGACTTTATAGCTGCAAAATCTCAAGCAAACGCTGTGATGAGGAGGGGACACAGTTCCTTTTCCAAGCATGGGTCACTGTGCATGAGTCATCCTGCCTCTGGAAAAAAGCTGCAGACACAGCTGTGTTGCCAGTTCCAATCCATTGTTCCTTTCAGAGCTCCTTTGTGTGGCAGTCAAGTTTCTCTCTGAGTTTTATTCTTATAAGAATTTGTCCATTTTATTTGTTATTAAATCCATTCATTTCAAGATAATAGTCCATCATTATCCTTTTCTGATCTATAAAATCTATTGTTCTAATATTGATAGTTTTTTACGCTTCTTTTTTTAACTATATTTTATTGATTATGCTGTTACAGTTGCCCCATTTACCCCCTTCTTTCCCCCCTCCCCCTTACCCCCCTTTCCCCTCCCTTTAGTTTTGTCCATAGGTCATACACATAAGTCCTTCTGCTCCTGTACTTCCTATACTATTCTAACCTCCCCCTGTCTGTTGTCTACCTCCCATTTATGCTACTTGT
>PVJI01027347.1:0-17805 GCA_004026765.1 Micronycteris hirsuta
AAAAAAAGGGGTAGTAAAAACAAAGGCAGAGAATCAGGTGGAAACTGAATCAAGTTGGGAAACCTATTTGACACAGGCGCTGACCACAGTGGCTCTTCTGTCCCCTCCCTGCCTGACCGTCTCTCACACGCGCACACACAATAATCTTCTCTCAGAGATTGCTCACACGTACCGACAATCCAACCTTCTCCACTTAATTAAGTGGTGACTGGGCAGGTGCCCCGAGGCTCCCAAGTGAATGTACTAAAGCGACAGGAGAGGTAACTGGTCCTGTGACCGAATATACAGGCAGATCTCGGAGAAGTTGGGGGTCCGGCTCCAGATCACAATAAAGCGAATGCCACAATGAAGAGAATCGTAATCTTTTTGCTGGTGGAGAGTCTTGCCTTCAATGTGTAAAAGATGCAACATCTGTGAAGTGCAGTAAAACAACGTTTGCCTATACAGCTCGAGTTAAGAAGACAAAAGCCCCAGTTTAAAAGAAAATGAGAATCGCGACAAGAGACAGCTCTCCTGTATCACCTCCTCCCCCACGGAGGCCTTGGAGCAGATGAGCCCCCTTCCACCTTTCTGCGTGGTAGCGGATGGAGAGTTCTCCACAGGGAAGACGCCACCTCACCACGGGGAGCACAACCCGCGTGCCTCCCCCACTCCCAGGGACAGCGGCCACGCCTGCGGGCACCTCACGGGTCCCTTGGAGGCTGGTTTCAGTATATCCATTCTCAGCACAGGGACACTGAGGTCACAGATCTTGTCCAAGGACTGCAGAGTTGAACTCTGATTGGTCAGGCCCCAGAGCCTCTATGTCACATGAGCTATAGCCTAAGGTACACGTGATGCATGATGATAAGGTTGGAAGTGATGCTGGAGATTTCAAGCTAGATGATATTTTCACCGGATATATTCAGAGGAGACAGTATTTGAGCTGCACTTGAAAGAATGAGAATTTCAACAGAGTGGAGGGAGGTGAAGAAACAGGAGAGGCACGGGGCAAGGCTTATGACACAGAAGGGCCTTGGGCTGTGGTCTCTAACAGGTGAGGGAAAGAGGAGGTGCTTCTGAGATTTTCTGCCGCCTTCAGAAGAAGCAGCCCAGCAGGACGGGGCAGGGCCGTGAACCCAGCCCTGCCCTCTGGAGAAGTGGGGCATGAGGCTGAGAGCATGGGCAGCGACTGAGACAGAGAGACCTGGTCAGGAAGGTCCAGGTCCAAACTTCCAGTCAGCAGGAGTCGATAAGAAGTGCGAAAGGAAGAGGGCGGGCGCCAGGTGCGAGAGGGAGCAGCTGGGCCCCGTTGCACCGACAGCCCAGAGAAGGCAGGGAAGGGAGCGGCGACTGAGCGCCTGCGGAAGCAGCTGCTGCAGCAGAAAGCACAAATAAGGAGCTATGACATATTGCTCCAGGGCACGGTTTTGCTTTGGTTTCTCTAAGTCAAACACTGAAGAAGGTGAAGAGAGAAGTCCGGTGCAAACATATTTGGTGTCTGAAGAGCTCCCCTCAGCTGCCAGACATGTCCTTGCTCAGGAGAGAACGGAGAATGTGAGACACAAGGCTGGGAGGGTGGCACTGGATGCAGGCGCGGCCAGGCCAGCGAGAACACAGGGTGCAGGCAGTTCTGAAGGCTTTCTCAGGAGTGGCATGGGAGGGGTGGTGGGGATGGTCGGCGTGTCTGGAACTGGGGCCGCTGGTTGGATCGTGCTGACGCTGACCAACGTCACTCTTAACCGCAACGGTCACTGATGTTACCGAAGGTCATCTTTAACAACACATACCTGCACAGCCAACTCCCAGGTCATAAAGCGCTGTCATTTCTATTCTGGGTGACCTTATGAGGGACATGTACTAGAGATTATTTTATAGATTAGAAAAAAACTATCACATAAGAGGATTATGGACTAGCCAAGCTCAAAGAATTAGTAAATCACCAAGAAGCTTTTCCTAGGATGCATGTCTCCGGGCTCTTTCTAGAGCACAAATTGGCCTGATACTGAAATTGTGTTACGTTACTGTCACACACTGTACTGGTTCTAATTTCACTTTACTTTCCCCAAATCATACTTTTCTTGATAGGAAGACTTGCCACACTGAAGAGAGCCAAAAGGGCAGGTCCAAAAATTGTTAGGAAGGAGTCCTTTATGTTTCTGTCCTTTTCCAGGAAAGAAAAATTCCCTAAGTCCCTCCTCGCAACCACCCTGACATTCCAGGACACTCGTACCACAGAAAGAGGTAGCTGCCCTTCATAGGTCCCATTCTTGTAGATATACAGGCTGGATGCTGCAGGCTGCTCTCTCAAGACCCAAAGGCCAGGTGTTTCCATCCGCATGGTCTTACCATGTTTGTTCCTCATGTGCTCTGAGGGCCAGGCCACAGACAGAACTGCCTAAATGTCACTCACACGGGGTCTTTGATGAGCTATTGTTCACCTTTTGAAGCTATAAAGTTTTTTTCAAATGATTTTTATAGGAAGTAAAGTAGGTTTGCTTTCAAGCCTACATGTTACATTTGGAAATGTGCATGAATCAGTTACTTGATCTCTTTAAGCTAAGTTTCTGAATTTTGAAAATGTTCCAGATGGGATTCTGGTACAGTGCTCACCTCCTAGGGGGCCCAGAAGACGGGCTCTCACCTCTGTGGTCCCTTCAAACAG
The DNA here is from genome assembly GCA_004026765.1 of Micronycteris hirsuta. Taxonomy (NCBI): domain Eukaryota; kingdom Metazoa; phylum Chordata; class Mammalia; order Chiroptera; family Phyllostomidae; genus Micronycteris; species Micronycteris hirsuta. Next base: position 2,645 of record PVJI01027347.1, read on the forward strand.
CAGGGTCCAAGACGAGGGCGACTGGGGCCAGGCAGGCAGCCAGCATCTCCCTGGGCACTGCCAAGTTCCTTGAGGGGTACTTGGAAGCATCTACTGGTAACATAACCCTTTACTCTTGCTCAAGGCTGCTTAGGAAGCTGCATAGAAAGGTAACTTGACTTGTATTTTTGTTTTTCATGGAATCTCCTTGACAAAAAAATTTTAATTCATATAAAGAAATGTGCTGATATTTTATGAAGTGCAAAATCATGCCCAAAGAGGAAAAGAATCAAGTGCTCTGGTTAAACTTAGGAAAGCAACTCTGATCGCACCTGGCTATGGTGCAACAATTCCCATTTGTATCATATGATAAAAAGTCAATTGGTCTATTGGGTATGTTAACAAAACAGACTGTGGAGAGAGGTTAGGTTCAAGCCAACTTGCCCACCTCTACCCCTTTATTCATAAGATGACTGACTGTAGCTGGAGCAGATAAACGTTGCTGCTCCTCCTTTTCCAGGGGGACCTGCATGCCTGGCAACCGAGAACACATCACAAGTGCATCATACCTGTCATGCCTCAGAGCTCTCATGTCAACATAGACGGTGGTGGGATCAGGTCCTGAGGTCCCCTGCAAGCAAGGACACAGTGTGGTTAACTCGTGTGTGTGTGTGGAATCTGGGTCTCTTTCCTACAAGCTAGTAAGCATACTTTAGGTGAAATCTGAAACTGAACAAAAATTAAAAGCACTGAAACCACATCTCTCTGTGATACCTGTTAGCTTTCAGTTTCATAACCTCAATTCTCCGAGGAACTTATTAGAATAATATTGGACTTTCACACAGCTGGACTGTCAATTGCATTTAGAAAACAAGAAAAGAGGCATGCCATGTGTCTTTGGGAAAATAAAAAGGGGGGGGGGGCGGCGGACAGTGCTGAGACAACACTGGCCTGGCCAGGATATAAGCTTCATTTGCTGAGAAATTTGACTGTGTGCATCCAAAAATATCTAGAGCTCACGAAACTGAAGGGGAACATGTGACGTGAATGGACAGATTAAGGAAAAAGAGATAAGAGATAATTGTCTTGTTCCTTTTAAGTTCTACTTTTGTCTTGGTTTTCCTCCAGCTGCGGGAGGTTATTTTTGTCTGGGATGTAGCTCGGGGAGGTTGTGAGTTCACCAGCAGGCAGCAGGGCAGCACTTGGCGGCCTGAGCTACCTGACTGCTTATTGAACCCAGGGTCCAGAAACCTTATCTTGCACCGTGAATCCCTTCATATTATGTGCTGAGTTGACTTCTGACCAGCAAGCTCTGTCCAGGTAGGAGCAATGTCATTAAAGCTACAAGCCAAAAATCTATGTACATTTCTTGGGAAGGCAATACAATACCTTGGGTAGAAAAAGATGGAACTGAAAACAAATTTGCCAAAGATAAGGGACCCCCTCAGAATTTATTTGAAGAACTAAAATTCTTCAGGAGAGAATTTTAATTTTGTATCAAAGGCATGTTTATATACATAAAAAGATAAAAATAAAGATACTTTCATTAAGACACACTATCCTACTAAACAACCCTGGTCATTGGGATCTCGCCAGCAAGGCAGACAGCACATGCAGCCAGCCTCTGGTTGGAAGCCCACGCCACAGTACCAGGCAGAGCATTCCTTCCAACCCGTGGCTGTTCAGTGGAGCTGTGTCACAGACCAGTGCTGACTGGAGAAGTGGTTTGATGTTCTGAGTAATGCAAAACACACAACCACAGGGGGCCAATCAATAAGTAAACAAAGGAGAAAACAGATCACTAAAAGAGGAAAATGAAGTAAAATGGAGATGACCCTGAAGTGGCAAAGAAATCACTGAGCCTGTACAATGAATGAAAAGTACAGCGTTCGTCACAAGTGTGAAGCGTTTGCACAGATCGGAGGAAGGACGTCATTAAACCCCAGTCAGTCTGTGCACTCAGCTCCTCGTCTGCCCCGCTGCGGAGCGGACAGGCCGGTGGGGGGTCGGGGGTGGGGAGGCACCAGAGTGGATGAAGAGGAAATCCCTACCTGCTCGGCCAGCTTCCACAGCCTGTGGGGCTATAGCAGCAGGAGGTGGGGAACAAGAGAAAGGAGGGAACACCAGACCAACGAAAACCAAAACAACACACAACAGACAGAAACAAAACAACCCAACAATCAAAAATGAGATGAAGAAGAGGAAAGGGTAGGGAGGAGAATGCAAAAAGCAGGGAACAAAGTAAAAAGAAGATCAAAAACAATGTCAAATATGGAATTGTTAAAAATCAATCACTGTACCATTAAAGGCTAAAAAAAACTTTTAAAAATGTCAACAAATCCACAAAGCAACAGAAGAGAGTAATAGATGAGTGGCCACGGACACACAGACCTGAGCACTTTTTTTTTTTTTTTAAACACATAAGGTTCAATAGCATTACTGGTTAGTCTTATGGTACTTTTTTAAAGTTTCTTTTTTGAGAAAAGTAGGGAGTGTGAATTATGAAGTTGAGTGACCCTCACTTAAACAGTTCCAAGTTTCCAGTTACAGTAATGAAGGGAGCCTGGAGGCCTTTACATCTAAACTCAGGGTGTCCAGCCCTCCTCATCAGGCACCAGAAAGAGGCCACCAGACGTCTGCAGCATGATGGGACCAAACACCAGGACACCAGATTCCTGTGTGGTCCAGCTCAGCATCCGGTGCCAGCCCTCATGGCTGCCATCCCCAAAGATATCTCCTTCCACTTTCTTTTCACCTTCTATGGTTTTGGTAGCCACCTCTACCCCTATTAAATTATTCACATCAGCCCTGGCTGGTGTAGCTCAGTGGATTGAATGCTGACCTGTGATCCAAAGGGTCGCTGATTCAATTCCCAGTCAGGGCACATGCCTGGGTTGCGGGCCAGGTCCCCAGTAGGGGGCACGTGAGAGGCAACCATACATTGCTGTTTCTCTCCCTTTCATTCTTTCTCCCTTCCCTTCTTTCTAAAATTAAATAAATAAAATCTTTTAAAAAATTATCCACATCAGCATGGCGGGAAAACTCCAGAAAGCAACAACTCAGGCAAACTCCTTTGATGCGATCTGTTTTTCCATAGGTGACTTGGGTATCTTTTCCAAATATCCCCAGAAACAGAAGAGGCAGAAGTTACCCCGTGGGCCCCTGCGGTGATTCACAGTTGCTGTGTCTGTATGGCCTCAGCCAGCGCTCTCCCTACAATCGCATTCCCAGGCGGGCCCCACAGGTGACAGCAGCAGCAATAGAACAGCAGCCTTAATCAACTTGGTGATAGCCAAAGCCAGACTAAAAAATGACCACCACTCAGCTTGGAGGCAAGTCTTAAAAACTCAATGGTTCCACATGTAAAACGATGATCCCGCCCCCCTCTGTTCCTCCCTTCATGATGGTAACTGTGGCTACCGCCTCTTCTCCGCACCTCTACCCGCAGGAACTGAGGCGGGACTCAGAGAGAGAAGAACGGGGTCAGCAACAGTGTGTGCACTTGGAAGGCACACAAGATATTTAAACAGTGGTTTAAATCATGTCCTTTGTGATTATTCTAATGCATACATTTTGTTATAATGGCTCAAATTTGTATTTTGAAAGAACACATATGATTAGGAACTAATTTCCCAACTTGCAGATGTGCAGAGATGACAGCCTATGGAGCGAAACTGTCTCCTACATGACTAAGGGCACATGAAGATGAGGACAGGGAGTTAACATGTAGGGCCTTTCCACATTTCAAAAACACTAAAGGACCAGAATCTGAGATCATAAGATACATGTTAGGAGTGCTTATTTAACAAAACCTCCACTTTGCCAAAGAATGCAAGCTGGATTTTCTTTAAGTAAAGGGGTCCCCAATGCACAGAACTAGTTCCAAATACTTAAAAATCATTAAATACTTGGACCAGCAGGAAAGCAAAGTTATTCATTCCAACCAAAGCTTATTGGAAATGAAAAAAGTTTTAAATTGCAAATTGCATTAATCAGAAAAGAGTGTCAATTTTAAAATTCAATTGTATCATTAAAAAGTTACTCATGGAATTACTAAATTATATGATTTATACAATACTTATATAAATTATACTAAAATTATTTTTTCTTATTGGTATAAGAGGATCACACCAGTGAGGTATTAAGTACTTACTGAACGAGTGAATTATATTCAATCTCAGCTGTAGACGTGCACACTCACATCTCAAACAGTACAGAAAATCCAGCCCACACTTATTCTATCCAGTGGCGCTTTGCTCTTCAGTGATTCACATGCTGTACGATTGGTACGATCTAGTATTAGCAAGTAGATCCTTCAGTTTATGTAAAAGTTCTGAGTAGAAATGTGTGAAGTAAAGGCACAATTTACTGATGTAGGTGTAGCAGCTAGGCTGGGTGTTTCAGGAGTCAAGGACGTTTCCCCTCAAGGGAGGTCACAGGGGAGGCTCCTGCAGGAGTGGATTCTGGGGGGTCTCCACCTGCAGTGCTTGGGCACAGCACTGCCTTCACCACTGGGCCACATCAGCAGCTGAACTTTAGGAAGTGTTTGCCACCTGCACGGTCCCGAGCCATGTTCTCTTGTCCTCCTGGTAGATGAGTGTATTAACAACAGTCTTTTTCGATGTTTTACTTGTGGTTTAATTTGCATACTAGGAAATGCACGCATTTTAAGTGTTCAGTTAGATGATTGTGACAACTGCATACACCCATGCAACTCCCACCCCAAACAGCATATAAAAATTCCTTTGCCCCAGGTATATACGGAGTCAACCGATCTCCGTATCCCCGACAAAGCTACAACTTTCTGGCTGCTAACACCATACAGTAGTTTTACCTGTTCTTGGGCTTCACATTCATGGAGCAACACAGTTATATTATTTTGTGACTGCTTCTTTCACAGAACATACTAATTTTGGAAACCATCCATGTTATTTTATCTTTAAGTTCTAAAAAGTATTCTATTGTGCCTGTGTATCGTAACCTATTTATCCCATGGTTGTTGAACATGTGGGTTATTTACAGTTGATGGCTATCACAAAAAGCTGTAACAGACCTTCTTACACAAATGTCTGGTCACATGTTAATTCCTCAGCACATAAAGACATGCTGGTCATGGGCTAAAACGCATTTAATGTCATAAAAAACTTACGCCGCTCCCCAAGTCAGCAATGAATAAGGGTTCTAGTTGGTCCATACCCTCATCATCACTGAGTACTGACAGCCTTTTGATTTTAGTCATTCTAGAAGGTGAGAAAGGAAGTCACCGTGTGACTTTTTGTTATAAAAATCACAGTTTTGATATTGGGTACCACATGCAGTGTGTTGACTCATTATTTCCCTGGCAAAGGGTGAGAGGGCCTTGGGGAATTTCGAAAACTGTGAATGTGTCAGGAAGTTTCTTGTACAGAGGCCATGTTAATTTTCTTGGTATTTTGTAACTTTAGTATAAGTACTAAAGCAAGCATACCATGTAATTTTAATTGGCATTTTCCTGATGAATAATGATGTTAAGCACCATTTCATATACTTTTTGGTCATTGGAATTACCTTATTTTGTTAAGTGTCCATGTAAGTCTTTTGTCCATTTTCTAAAAATTTTTCTTTTTGTTGTTGTAGTTTTTAAATACATTCTGAATAGAAGTCCTGTGTCAGGTATATTACAAATATATATCTCCAGTCCATGATTTTCCTATTAATCTTCTTAAATATATTGATTAAAATTAATTTAAACTTTGATGAAGTCCAGTTTATCATGTTTTTGGTTTATAGTTAGTGCTTTTGGGGACCTAAGAAATATGTCAAAGTCATGAAGATACTCTTTAATAGCTCCTTTGAGAGCTTTACTCTATAGGTTTTATTATAGCCATTTAGGTCTATCATTCACCTAGAATTAAATCTTGTGTGTTTTATGAGGATGAAATGGAAATTACTTAATTGTTCTAAAACGATTTGTCAGAAACCTTTTCTTTCTCTATCAAATGGACTTGGCACCATGGTGGATTTATTTCTGGCTTTTCTTTTTTCAGTTTTTACTTTTTGTTTTGTTTTTGTCTTTTGGTCTCTCTTCATGACAACATCACGTTGTCTTGATCACTGAAGCTTTGCAGTGAGTCTTGAGATCAGGGAGCCTGGATCCCCCAGCACTGCCATTTCTCAGGACTGGCTGTTCTCCACTTGCAATTCCACGCCAGCTTCAGAGTCATCTTGTCAGTTTCGTCAGGAAACCCGCTGTGATTTTGATTGTGACCGCATTGTTTCGACTGCTCAATTTGGAGGGACAACGTCATCTTTAAAATCCTGACTCTTCAACTCCCCACTCTATGAATATGGCAAATTCCTTCATTTTTTTTTTTTTTTAAGATTTTATTTACTTTCAGAGAGAGGAGAAGGGAGGGAGACAGAGAGGGACAGAAGCAGCAATGTATGGTTGCCTCTCACATGGCCCCCACCAGGGACCTGGCCCGCAACCCAGGCACGCGCCCCGACTGGGAATCGAACCGGGACCCCCTGGTTCCCAGCCCGCACCCAATCCACTGAGCCACACCAGCTGGGCTGAATATGGCAAATTCCTTCATTTATTTAAGATTTAATTTCTTTCAGCAATGTTTTGTGATTTTTAATGTTTACCTTCATTACATTTATCAAATACTTGAAGTTTTTACATTACTGAAAATAGCAATGTTTTTTAAAATTTCAGTTTTTAGGTATTCATTGCTACTCTATAGGAATACAATTAATTTTTAAGTATTAATCCTTATTTTGTGCTCTTGTTAACTTCAAGTGTTAACATTTGCAGTTTTTGTACTTTTGTAGTTGGGCTGTCTGCATATCTGCAAATAATGACCAGTTTTATTTATTCATTTCCCATACTTGTACCTTTTTTGGGGTCTCATCTCATTGGTAAGGACTTCTGATACTATGCTGATGTTCCTGATTTTAGGGAAAGTACTCTCAAAGTGGGTCATTAAGTATGAGATTAGCTATAAGCTTTTTGTTTATGCTTTGTCAGACTGAGGAAGTTCCCCCTTTTTCTAGTTATCCTACAAAAGGGTGTTGAAGTCTATGAAATACATTTCTTGCTTCTATTGACAGAACCATATGATTTTTCTCCATTCAGTTCATGCAGTGAATGAAACTGATTATTTTTTTAATGATAGGGCAATTCTGCATTCCAGAGATACAACCTGCTTAGTTACGATGTGTTGCCCTTTTTACATACTGCTGGATTCAATATGTGAATATTTTGAGAAATTTTTCCATGTAGGATATTGGCCTGGTATTTTCTTTTCTGGGAATATTTTTTGTCAGATTTTAGTATGTAGGTTATGTGCACTTCATAAGAAATGTTGAGAAATGTTCCTTCTTCCACTATTTTCTGAAAAGTCTTTTTAAAGATTTTATTTATTTACTTTTAGGGAGAAAAAAAGGGAGGGATAAAGAGAGGGAGAGAAACATCAATGTGTGAGCGATAGATATATCGACTGGTTGTGTCTCACACACCATCAACTGGGGACCCGGCTTGCAACCAGGCATGTGCCCTGACCGGGAATCCAACTGGTGACCTTTCAGTTCGCAGGCTGCTGCTCAGTCCACTGGGCCACACCAGCCAGGGTGCATCTTTAAAGTATTTATAGATTAAACGGTACATTAGACATGTATCATATATAAGAAATGTTAAACCAGGAAGTCATTTGGGGGTTTGGAATAGATTTACTCAATTTACATTATTTTTAATGGGAAAAATAATTAGGTTTTTGAACAAATCACTTCTCGAACATCCTTCCAGAACGAATTATGTTCGAGAACTGAGGTCTTTATTTTTCAAGTGTTTTTCATAGACTATGTATAGCTGGGTCTTGCTTTTTAAAAATCCAACTTCATGGAGTGTTTACAGCATTTATATTTATTGGATGATTGATGCGATGATGTTTAAATCTATCTTTTTGTTATTTTGTTTTTTATTCATCCCATCTATTTTTCCTCCTTTTTCTCAGCCTTCGTTTGTATTGACTGTTTTTATATGTCTGTTTTATTTCCTCTGTAGAGGTGCTAGCTTTAACTGTTTTTAACATTTTTAAATCTAGCGGTTACTCTAAGGTTTACAGCATATATCTTTAATTGATTATAGTCTGTGTGGTATAAGAGCTTCACAGTGGTATAGACAGTACACTTCTATGTCTTCCCTCTTAACCTCTGGGCCGTTTTCATATAGTTGACTTTTACACACGTTATAAATCCCACACTATATTACTGGTTTTATAAAAGTAATCAACTGCCTTCTACAGAGATTTAAATAACAAGAAACAATACTGTAAGTTGACCTATGCAGTTGCCATTTCCAGCATTATTTGAACAGATCCAGATTTCATTTCCTTCTGCCTAAAAGATTTCTGTTACTATTTCTTGCCATGGGGGCCCGCTGGCAGTCACTTCTCAGCTTTTGTGAGGCTAAAAAGTTTTATTTAGCCTTTGCTTTTCAAAAATATTTCTACTGAATATAAAATTCTAGGTTGACAGTATTTTCCTTCCAATACTTAAAGATATTCTCTGTCCCTGGCTGGTGTGGCTCAGTGGACTGAGTGCCAGCCTGCAAACCGAAGGATTGCAGGTTCGATTCCCAGTCAGGGCACATGCCTGGTTTGCAGGACAGGTCACCAGGGCAGGGCATGCGAGAGGCAACCACACATTGATGTTTCTCTCTCTCCCTCCCTTCCTCTCTGTCTAAAAATAAATTAAAAAAAAATCTTTAAAGATGTTCTCTGCTTTCTTCTTTCTTACATGATTTCTGGTAAGGAATTTGAAGTCATCCCTATCTTTGGTCCTCTGTGTGTAACTTGATTTTTTCCTGGCCGCTTTTAAGACTTCCCCTGTGTCACTGGTTTTGAGCAATTTAATTGAGCAGTTTCCTTCATGTTATGTTAGAGGTAGCTGAATTTGGGGATCTGTGGGTTTCTAGTCTCGTCAAATTTGAATAATTCTTCATGTACTCTTTCTGGGACTCCTCTGTTCCTCTTTTTTTGGGAGAAGTCCAATTACATGTATATTAAGCCCCTTGCCGTTTTCCCAAGATTCACTGATGCTCTTTCCATTTCTGAAATTATTTTTTCTGTTTTATTTTAGAAAGTTTCTACTGCTATGTGTTCATGTGCACTAGTCCTTTCTTCTGTCGTTGATTCTATCCAGTGTATTTTTCATCTCACATATTGTAGTTTTCATTTTCTGGGAGCTCAATTCCAGTTTTTCAACATTTCATGTTTCTCCTTAGCTTTTAAATATCTGAAATATAGTTGAAATAATTCTTTTAGTGCCCTTGTCCATAAACTCAATATCTATGTCAACTGGTTTGTTTTTTATTGATATTTCTCCTCATTGTGGGTCATACTTACCTGCTTCTTGGCACGCCTGCTAATTTTGGATAGGATGTTGGACATTGTAAATTTGACCTTGTTGGGTCCCGGATACAACTGTATTCCTGAAAATTCTTGTCTTTGTTCTACGTCAGATTACTCGGAAAGAGCTTGATCCTCTTGGTTCTTCCTTTTAAGATTCATTGAGTGGGACAGAGGCAGTGCTCTCATGAATTACAAGATTTTCCATCTGGCTGGCGGGAACAAGCACTGTTCCCTTGAATCCTTTTGGCTGGCTCTGTTTCTGGCTTTGGGTAGTTTCTGAATATGAACTGAAGCTTTCATTGGGTTATGCTGATTGGCACTCAGCTAAATATCAGGGAGAATCTCCCTGGTGCCCTGCCCTGTGAACTGCAGCGCCTTTGTCTCCTCAGATTCTCGGCTCCATCTCCTCCACGCAAAGAGCACACGGGGCTCTGTCAGCTGCCCTGCCTGCACACTGGTCGAAGAACTCTCTCAGACGGCATCTGAGAGAATCACGGGGGCCACCTTGTCTCTCAGGGGTCTCTGTTCCTTGCTATCTGGGGTCCAGTGTCTTCTTCACATATCTGTCCATCCTTTTTGGCTGTTTCAGGACAGACAGCAAATCTGGGTCCTGCTGCTCCATCTTCGCCAATACAGGAAGTATCTATATCTAATACTTGTAATTTGTCCCTCCTTCCTTATCTGTCAGATGTATTTAGGTATAATTTACATGCAATAAAATTCTTCCTTAAGCATACAGGTTTATTTTGACAAATATATACAGTCGAGCCCGGCTGGTGTAGCTCAGTGGATTGAGCGCGGGCTGGGAACCAGAGGGTCCCAGTTCGATTCCCAGTCGGGGCACATGCCTGGGTTGCAGGCCAGGTCCCCAGTGAGGGCCATGTGAGGGCCCTCATACATTGTTCTTTCTCCCTCCCTTCTCCTCTCTCTGAAAATAAATAAATAAAAATCTTAAAAAATATATATATACAGTCGAGTAACCACTATCAGTCAAGATAAAAATTTTTCGTCATTCCAAAAGTCCTGTCCTGACATCTTGTAGTAATCCGATTTTTGTGCCTATGGTTTTGCCTTGATAAACTTACATGATATGCAGACCTCTGTGTCTGGCTTCTTCACTCAGCACACTGTTTCTGAGATACAGCCATGCAGTTCCCTGAAGGAGCAGTCTGCTCCTTGCTATGACCAAACAGCATTCCGATGCATAGACAGACCGAAACCTGCCCTTGCAGTCTCTGTTAAAGGAAACCATGCTGTTCCTGCTTCCTGATGATTACGAACAAGCCTGCTATAAACATGTGTGTAGGCCCCTTAGAGAACATACGTTTTCATCTCTCTTGGGTACACATGCAGGAATGGACTGCTGGGTCATATGGTAAGTCCATGTTCGACTGCACGAGAAATGGAGACACCACTGTGCAAAGCAGCCGTGCCGTTCCAACGGTGAAGTCCGAGGCTCCAGACATGGCCCCGTCCTCGCCAGCACTCGGCGTCATCGGTCTGTCTCTTCTTTTAATGATCAGTGTTGGCAGAAGTTTATCACATTTATTAATTTTGTCAAAGAAACAAATTTTAACTTTGTTTATTTCCCCCATTCATGCACCTTCTATTTCACTTATTTCTACATTTATTTTTATTTTTTCTTCAAAGGTAGTGAAAATTCAGCTCCTTTGCTGGGCTGGACTGTGGTGGCCCATGCCATGAACTGGTAAACTGGTTAAAGAAATCTTGTTTACAGGGGGTCAGCAACCCCCTGAGCAAAAACCAAAAACAAAACCAAACAAGGCCTGCCCGTGGTGCAGTCCCCAGGAGCACAGCCACACCCATTCATTCACATACCACCTGTTTCTGCTTCCAGCTCTGCCACCGGAGCGAAGTCTCTATGAAGGGACCACATGGGCTCCAGGCCCAAGCTATTTACTCTCTGCCCGTCAAGAAAAAGCGCCACTGATTGCTTCCATGAGCACACAGAACGACATGAAACCACGGCTGTTTCTGCGGGTGCTGCTGAGGTCAAAGAACAGAGCAGCTCGGACTTGTCTATTCTTGGTTCAAGGCACAGACTAAATTTTCTACAACGGATAAGGAATCACTTGTGTATGTGACAAGAGACAACCCAAACCAAAGCTAACATTTGTTTGTGAAGCTTGTGAGTTCAACGTTTCCTGCACATCTCATCATGGGCTTTAGGACCCTAAACTCCTCCTGTGGCTACCTCCAAAGGTCCTGAATGTTCAGGTGGAAAGACGCACTTAGTAGCAGCTGGCAGAGCCAAGTGTTCAGTGTGGTAATGCCCAGTGCCCGGCATGCATTAGACATCCACAAACACTGTACAGAGGAATAAGTGAATGTGCCCCTTCCTTTCTCTCATGTTTAAGAATGGGGTGAAGAGTATGTGTTGATGTTGGGCAGCCAACAGGATGCGCTGGTCATTCCTTTTTGGTCACCAAGCATCAGAACTCTCCTTCTGTGTTTGGGGAACTCCATTACTTTTGGAACCTGGCTGCATACAGAGCCCCCGCCCCTCTGTAGTAACTAAAAATATCTAAAGCTCTCCTCCCAGCTTCCCTGGAAGTCAGCATGTTGAGAGGTAACCAAGGCTGCCAATCAGCTGCATCCATTCATGGCACAAGGGAGCATGCTCTTGCCCTTGGCAGTGGAGGTGTCTGTGACACGGGCCAGGCTGCGGGTATGCTAGTGGTGAAGCCTGGTGTCCTGGGCCAGCTGGCCAGTGGTGCAAACTTGAAAACACTGGCATCCTCTCAGGAACAGTGCTGAGGCATGGGCTGCCCCAGCTCCTCAGTGCTTCTGAGAGCAAACCAACGGCACCGTAACAAAGCCTTCTCATTGAAGTTGGCAAGAAAGTTCCTGCTGCTTCCAAAGTACAATGCTGCCCGATGCACGGGGTGACCGAGAATACAGGGCCTGTGATCTCCGATGTTAATTTTCACCATCTGGGACAACACACCAAAGTGGGACAAGATGTGAAAGTTTCAGCCGAACGTGACCAATCCCCTGGAGCATAAAAACCCCAGCAGCACCTGGTTCGCTTTCACTTCCCTCATCTAAAAGCAGCGTATGAGAAAATGAATTGAGAGCTCAAGTCAATGAAAGTCTTATTATGACTATTTACTTTATTTTGAGAATTACTAAAGATTTGCATTGCCCTCTGAGACTCTGCTTTCTTCCAGCAATGACTCTGCCTCGCCGCATCACCGCGGCGACATTCTCTCTCATCGCGTGAGTTCCAAGATTTAAGCTCGACTGTAGCTGTCACTACTGATTTAATTCCACACAGCTACTCCTAATGAAGCTTTCCTCTCAAATTAATTGTTATTTTACTATATAATAACAATCAAAGTTTCCGTGTCAGGTGGCTTAAAAGTGTTTTCCTAATAAAGCAAAAATTGAAATCTCTTTTGGAAAATAAAAGACCTCATTTTCCCTCCCTCCTGCTGGAGAGGAGGATGCTAATTTTCCTGTAACAATGAAGTAAATTTCTAAACCTAATAAAACCGAAGGCCTTTCAGTTTATACTTTGGAAAGAGTAAGTGTGGCTAGAGGCACTGTCTTCTTCAGCAGAGGTTAATAAACAAGGGATACTTCTTAAGAGTACAAAGGGAAATTTATATTAAAGTGAATTAAACTCAGCAGTTATTAATTTGATCTTTCTAATGTCCACTTTTGTTTTAAATTCAACCAATTGAAATTGTTTTAAAGTCATTTTAACAGCTAACGATTCTGGGAAATGTCACTCCTGCATATAACAGTTCACACTTCCACGTTTTTCTTTTGTGAGCCTACCATATACCAATAGTTCATGTAAAGTTAAAGTCGTCCACACTGTTTTGTGAGCCCATTCCTAAAGCTATGACATGGAACTCAAAGGGACAATGTCAAAATAATTCATATGGCAATTCCTGCCTCAAAACGGTAAATGGGTAAAACAAGTCACTCACTTTCTAAGATGTAAGAGCTGAAAAAACAGCTTCACAGAAACTCTCTCGGTTTTCTATTTTTCTGTCCTTAGAATTGTCTAATTTAAATTTTCATATTTGCCCATTTGTGTGTCTGACAAGGATATATTTGTCAGATTTCATGGTTTGTGGCTTCTATGAAACAAACACCAGGGTTTCCCATCACAGCACACGAGAGAAGGCCTGGCGGAGTCCGCGGCCCTCACTGCTCTGAGCTTCAGCAGGAGCCTGTCCTTGGGCCCCGCCCCAAACCCCTGCAGGGACAGCAGGTGGATGCCCATCTCTCACAGCACATCTTACACAGAGATGAGTGTCTTCTGAACCACTCCATTGGGTCACACAGAAACAGCGCGTCTGGTTTAAAATGTTAAAAACAGAAGACAGGCTACTCTGCCCGCACACAGATCCATTTTGCAAATGCACACTTAGTTTACAAAGCTGTGAGTCTGTTGGATACTCACAAGGTAGAACTGTCACATAACAAAGTTGCAAAATGCTAGATGTGTTCAAAGTGCTGGGCTCTACAGTCTGCAAGCAGGGGCCATTCTGTTCAACGGCTGCCTTATCACCCTGCTTTGTCCATTGGGAAGGTTCACTTCAAGTCTGAGCCTCTGTTTCTCTCAGTGTGCAATGAAATGGCTGAACTTACCCTATGTGAGCTGTGGAAATAGCTAACTAGATGTTGCCTGGAACTGAAGGGTCTGATACACTTTTTTTTTTTTTTTCTTGGTGAGTGTGAATGCTTTGTTTTTAAAGTGCAGTCCTGGATCTGCTCTCTGAGATGCCAACTCTGCTGGAAGCTTGAAGAACTCTAAACCCTGATTTTCACTCACAAGGAAATGAGACAAATTGTAACAAGGGGAACTCACCCCTGGAAATGGGGAGGGGTGCAGAAGCACCGAAGACAGAGCATGTGTGCGTCACCCTGGCAATCAGGATGCTAGGTGCATGACACAAGAGAAAAAAAAAGACGTGGGCAAGGCAGTGACTAGGAAGGTGATTGGATGGGAGGGACAGAACCTCTCATCTGCTTTCACTGCCCAGGGGATTCTGGGGGGACCTTTAAAAGGAGAGCACACAGGAATGCTGCTCTCTTGGATTCTCCCTTCCTTCCTGACTGAGGTGGGCTGGAGTTCCTGTGCCCAGACCTTGGGGATTGAGTGACTTGGGAGACTTTCCTGGGACCCCACCCTTAGCGTTCCAGGGTGGGCCTGGAATGCAGGCAAATGGACTCAGAAAGACTCAGGCCAGCAAGCCCCGTGCTCCTCTCCCAGGCAGGGAGCCACGGCAGTTGCCTCCCGCCCGTGACCCATGCCTCTGGCATTGGCCAGTGAACCTGGCACCACTCCCCCAGGTGCCAATCAATATGTCTATTGCAGACATGAACAGACACTTCTCGAAAAAAGACATAAAGAGGGCCCATTTTCATATGAAAAGATGCTCAACATCATTAGCCATCAGAGAGATGCAAATTAAAACCACAATGAGATACCACCTCACACCAGTCAGAATGGCCGTCATCAACAAAGCAACAGATAACTGTTGGAGGGGATGTGGAGAAAAGGGAACGCTACTGCACTGTTGGTGGGAATGCAGAATGGTGCAGCCACTGTAGAAAACAGTATGGAACTTCCTCAGAAAAATGAAAATGGAACTGCCTTTTGACCCAGCAATTCCACTACTGGGATTATACCCTAAGAATCCTGAAAAACCAATTCAAAAGAACCTTTGCACTCCTATGTTCATAGCAGCACAATTCACAATAGCTAAGTGCTGGAAACAACCTAGATGCCCATCTACAAATGAATGGATC
>PVJI01027348.1:0-17812 GCA_004026765.1 Micronycteris hirsuta
CTGTTCAATCGGGGCCTCACATAGCAACACAGTGCTCCTAGCATTGCAAGTTTAGAGACGACTTACTTGTGTTAATCAGCCTTTCAAAGACTGACAATCCCGTCTCAGAAAAGATGGCTGTGTAATCCAGGACTCCAATTAACTGATGAATGGTGAAAACTACACAGCTATTTACTAAGTAGAACAGGATTTCTTCTGCCATTCGTACTCTCCTCTGTAGGAGAGGCTGCCTATAATTTGAGATCAGAAGACTGCGTTGTGAACCCAAAGTTGGAGCAGTGAGGTTGGCGCACCTACCAGCTAGTTTCTTTCCATCACAATAGCTCGGTCCATGCAGTTTCAGTGTACAGACATACCTATCAGGGGACCTAGAACGTTGTGTTGGCTGCTTCTTCTTGTGCATGAAGAACCATTGAAAATTACTTTTTAGACTTTATACAAGTCATATTATATTAGTATACTTTTCATACAAGTGAAATGATAATATGTTGATAAGGGGTCTTCTGTGAATGAGAGTGCCAGGAGGTGTCACCTTACAGTTTCATACAGAAATCTATAAGGTATCAAAAACTGAAAAATATGTAAGAATTCCCAAAATTGATGAGCTTATGCAAAAATAATAGGGGATATTTTTAGATTCCTATAGAAATGAATTAGGTTTATGACATGAAATTATTGGCCACCATAAAGTCTATTCTGTGAATCAAAAATTTAGTAAGAGACAGCTTTTCACCAGTTTAATCAATAGCTCTAACTTCTCTAGAAGGTTCTTGCATCTTTTTTTTTTTTTACTTTATTGTTATTCAATTACAGTTGTCTGAAAACTCTCCCCTCCCCTCCCCCTCCAATCCCACCTCCCTTCCCTGCCTCCCTCTCCACCCTTGGTTCTGTCCATATGTCCTCTATGTTCCTGTGAACCCTTCTCCCCATTGTCCCCTCCCCCCCTTCCCCCTGGCTATTGTTAGGTTGTTATTAATTTCAGTGTCTCTGGTTAAGCTTTGCTTGCTTTTTGCTTTTGTTAATTATGTTCCAGTTAAAGGTGAGATCATATGGTATTTGTCCCTCACCGCCTGGCTTACTTCACTTAGCATAATGCTCTCCAGTTCCATTCATGCTGTTGCAAAGGGTATAAGCTCCTTCTTCCTCTCTGCTGCGTAGAATTCCACTGTGTAAATGTACCATAGTTTCTTGATCCATTCATTTGTAGATGGGCACTTAGGTTGTTTCCAGCACTTGGCTATTGTGAATTGTGCTGCTATGGTTATGGTGAATTGTGCATAGGTTCTTTTGAATTGGTGTTTCAGGGTTCTTAGGGTATAATCCCAGTAGTGGAATTGCTGGGTCGAAAGGCAGTTCCATTTTTAGTTTTCTGAGGTAGTTCCATACTGTTTTCCACAATGGCTGCACCAGTCTGCATTCCCACCAACAGTGCAGTAGGGTTCCCTTTTCTCCACATCCCCTCCAACAGTTATCTGTTGCTTTGTTGATGATGGCCATTCTGACTGGTGTGAGGTGGTACCTCATTGTGGTTTTAATTTGCATCTCTCTGATGGCTAATGATGCTGAGCATCTTTTCATATGACTCTGGGCCCTCTGTATGTCCTCTTTCGAGAAGCATCTGTTCATGTCTTTTGCCCATTTTTTAATTGGGTTTTTTGTCTTCCTGGAGTGGAGTCGTATGAGTTCTTTATATATTTTGGAGATCAAACTCTTGTCTGAGGTATCATTGGCAAATATGTTTTCCCATACTGTTGGTTCTCTTTTTATTTTAATACTGTTTTCTTTAGCCCCACAGAAGCTCTTTATTTTGTTAAGGTCCCATTTGTTTATTCTTTCCTTTATGTCCCTAGCTCTAGGGGACATATCATTGAAGATGTTGCTGTGTGGAATGTCTGAGATTTTCCTACCGATGTTTTCCTCTAGAACTTTTATGGTGTCATGACTTACATTTAAGTCTTTTATCCACCTTGAATTTATTTTTGTGTATGGTGTTTGACACCCTTCTTGAAAAGCACTTAGCCATAAATGTGAGGGTTAATTTTTGGATTCTCCCATCTAATTCATTTATCTGTATGTCTGTTCTTATTCCAGTACTGAATCAAATTTTATGAGAACTCTTTCTTGGTCATCTTGCATATTACCAGTTTTATGTAATATTAAAAAGTCAGTGTAGTGGAATGTCCTTAACTCTACTTTTGTGAAGATCTTTTGCCTCTTGGTAGAGCCTGTGGCCAGCTTACGTTTTGCTGGCTCTGACAGGATGGGAAGGTAATCTTACAGAGATAATATTCATTCTTTTTTTTCTCCATTCAAACCTTCAGTCTCTAACCAAGTGCCTCTCACTTCATCCCATTCCATTGAATCCTGGTAACAGGATCTGCTGATTTAGGCATTCACTTCATTGTGTTTAACTTGTAATTCAGAGTCATCAATCGATTTCACTGCCTAGGAAGGAGAAGATTAAATTTGGACTCTGTTACCTTTCTTTTTAAAAATCTCTCAATTTGAAATTTCAGAATTTTAAAGCCAATTTGTGTGCTATGGAGGAACATTGTGTTATGACATAAAGATGAAATGGTCTAACCTTTTCATATAAACAATCTTGAAGTAAGGTAGGGGAGAAATTGTATGTACCTAATAGTGCCAAAGGACATTCCCTTTTTTTTTTTTTTTTTAACTACTGAGATTTAAAATGATTTCATAATGTTCTCTATCTCCTCCCTGACGGGTGAAAGGAGAACTCAGTCCGAACTGTGGACTGCTTCTCCACGGCCCGTGGCTGCTCCCTCTGAGCTCGCTGTTCCGTCCTGTCCGTGGGAAGTGGCCTGTGCCTGCAGCTCTGCTCTCCGCCTGCTCCTCCCTGCAGAGAACGTCTGCCATCCGCAGGCCTCTCTCTATCATGTCCTGTCTTTCTCTCCTTCAGAACAAGCTAGCAAGCAGGGTTTCTGCTTCCACAATTCTCTCAGAAGCTTTGAGTTTCCTGCAAACTTTATTGGGGTTCGTGCCATTAGAAAACCACTCTTACAATTTGTTTGGGGATAAGACCTTCACCTTGGGCTTCCTGGCCCTGTTGTAAGCCAGTGTTAAGGACCCCACGATCCTTAAAGGAATTTGAGAATCACCTGAAATCTTTCTGAGATGTTAAGGGTTTTCCGGTCTTGGCTTCATCCTTAGACTGTGTTTTCCTGGAAGCACCTGGGTTTGATCTTAGCCTGGAAGCCTTTTCTTCATTTTAGCATCACTTGACAGTCGGACATGTGGGAGAAGCTATCACCAAGAAGTGGCTATTTGAAAACAATAAGTCCTGGTTCCTTTACACTTAATTTTTTTTTTGTTTTTTTTTAAAGATTTATTTATTTATTTATTTTTAGAGAGAGGGGAAGGGAGGGAGACAGACAGGAAGAGAAACAGCAATGTATGGTTGCCTCTCACATGGTCCTCACTAGGGACCCAGTCTGCAACCCAGGCATGTGCCCTGACTAGGAATTGAACCGGGACCCTCTGGTTCCCAGCCCACGCTCAATCCACTGAGCTACACCAGCCAGGGCTACACTTAATTGTTTTTAAAAGATTTTATTTATTTCCTTTTAGAGAGAGGGAATGGAGGGAGAAAGAAAGGGAGAGAAATATCAATGTATGAGAGATACATCTCTCAGTTGCCTCTCACATGCCCCCCAAATGGGGACCTGGCATGGAATCCAGGCATGTGCCCTGACTGGGAATCGAACCTGCAACCTTTCAGCTCACAGGCTGGTGCTCAATCCACTGGGTCATATCAACCAGGGCTAATAGCCTTTCTTTAGCACATCTTCTGCATTGATTTTACTTTCAGCTGCTTCATGGTAACAGTCCCCTTTCATCCAGGTGTCAGGGGTCTTTTGGTCACTGGCCCGGCAGCCCCTGCTGTCAGCCTCTTCAGGGGCCATCGGGCCTCCACTGACCGTCTCTAGAAGGCCCTTTCAGTTTTCATGTTCACGCTTCTGCACATTATCCAGGTCCCACCTACCTCCTGTTTCAAGGCACTCCTGCATGTGCATGGTGTTTTTGTTAATGCTTTTTTTGTTTGTTTGTTTGTTTTTTAGCGGCAGCACTCTTTTTAATATCAGCATCTGTGCCAGTTACTTATTGCTGCTTAATAAGCCACCTCCAAACCTACTGGCTCAAAACAGCATTTACCTTGTTCACAAGACTGCAGGGAGGCCCGGCTCCATGAGGCCAGCGCCTTTCTTACCCTTGCCATCAGCTGGGGTGACTTGAACCTGGGAACTGGAATCATCCTGTTCATTCACACGTGTGTCAGTTGCAGCAGGCCTCTGGCTGGGACAGCGGCTGGGGCGGTCCCCGCTGGAACCCCTGCACGAGGACTCACTGTGTGGCCTGGGCTGCTCATTCCTGACAGCACGGCTGGGCTCTCAGGGTGCGCTTCCCCAGAGAGAGAAGGCCAGATGGAAGCTGTATCACCCAGACACGGACGTCACCCAGCAGCTCCACATATTCTGTCCACCAGGAACCGTTACTTACTGAGGCCAGCACCTGTTTCACGGGAGGTGTGCCAAAGAACTTGTAGACATGTTTTAAAAACTCCACATCACTCACCTTGTCTTACCAAATAATCATTACATCTAAAGGAAAGTGGTTTATCCCAAGTCAGTGTCACTGAATTTCCAGCAAGTTGTTGCTGTTGTTGTTTAGCGTGTTCTCTTATTTTATGGGACGTACAAAGAATGACAAGATAGCACTACTGAATTAGGCCTTTTGTTGTTGTTCTAAAAAGTGTGTTGCTCAATTCACTAAATTTTTACAGTGGAAAATGGGATTTCTCTTTAACTCCAGGAAGGATTTCTTCTTGGAATGCAATTCAAATTAACATCAAACATTTGTAGCTCTAAAAAAGTTTTAGGGCATTAGAATCCATATTTATAAGATTAATTAATTAGAGTCTTATTTTGAAAGTTTTATTTTGGGAGGCATTCATTGACTCAGGCCTAAACAACTCAATATAACATCCCTAAAACATATTTAAAGATTATAGAGAATTAGTATTGAAGAAGAGGTAAGAGACTTTCTACCAGGAGGTGGCTTACAGTTATTTTGTGGCAGAAGACGTGAAACAGTCATAGAAAAAGTATAAAATCAAGTACAGACGTTGTGTGGCGAAGACGATGATAGTAAATATATTTTTTGGGACTCTTGGTCTTTTTAAGTTTGCTCTTGATTCTGAGTAATTTAAAATTTCACATTATAAGTCTCTACTACAGTACCTATGACATTTTACTGCAACTGAATTTATTACAAAATCCGATACTGGTATTGACTTAGACTATTCTCAGTCTGCACCTTCATAATGAAACAATATTATTTTATTCATGCAGAACGATGATCTTACAGCAAAACTGGTAACTGTATCTTCAAAATGTCTAAATCTGGATAAAAAAATAAATGTCTTTGACAGGAATTATTATCTATGAAAACGTTACAAAAGAAATATGAAAAACTAAAGAATAAAAAAAGGAATTTGAAACGAGAAGTAGTAAACCTCAAAAGACATATACTAGTGAATATGACAGAACTCAGGGAGGTGGAGCAGTGTCACCAGAAGCTGAAGAAGGAGCAAGACAGGCTATAGAAGCAAAACCAAAAGTCAGTCGATTTTCACAGACCAGTTCATTGATCTTTAATTTGCTTTAATTCATTTCACTGCAAATTACATTTTGGATGTATACATTGTATGTTTTTCCTTTTCTTAAGAGCAATTTGTCTTATAAATTTCAGGAAGGATGGTGGAATGTTTCTCTCTTTCAATAATATTTCCAGTTTCCATCATTATTATCACTAAATTGATCTTTCAGAAGGATTCTTACTGGAGTATCATTTTATTTTTCAAGACCAGCTGATATAAAACAAAATTAATTAGGAAGAAAAGAATAAATTGTGATTTCAAAGTTATACCATTATTAATTATACTGTTTAATTTTAAAATTGATTCTGTTCTTGGTATTATCAGAATGTGAGTATAAAAGATTTAACTATTTTTATAATTTAGATTTAATTCTGTTGACATAATAAATATTTTATACTTCAGCTTTTTCTTCATGTTTAAAGTTACTCTCTGAATCTTTGACTCAAAACTAAAGAAAACAAATGTAATTGTTCAGATTATACATATTTTCAAAATGTATCCTTCTTATTTGCTTTAGACACAAGCAGCATTTCAAGAAAATCTGCAACAGTTAAGAGAGAATAATTATGCTTCAATAATAAAGCTGTTGAAACTCAAAATTAATCATTTGGAATCCGAAGTCTTCAGAACAAAAATTCATGATCCTGAAGAGACAGATTTGGAAACATATAAACAACTCTTTCTAAAAGAAATGGAAAGTAAAGTCTCATTGGCAAATGAACTGAGCAAGTAAGTCAAAACACAGAATCAGAGAAAATAAATTTACCTGTTAATTACTTTCTAAAGAATGATTTTTATTGAGCTGTGAGATTAGTAGGAAGTGGAAACTAAGTAGTGTAATTTTGGAAAATGATGTTTCAAATAAACTTATCTTTCAAATACGATGTTGTTTAATGGGAAATTTCACTTACTATTGAGGCAACTTTAAAAAATGTAAGCCACTTAGGGAAAAATGAAATACTAAGCATTTGTTTTTACAACCTTCACAGGACCAAGGAGAGGCTTGCAGAGGTCAACACTGAGCTTCTCCTGCAGAAACAGCGGAACAGATCTTCACTCAACACTCCTCATCCACAGGCCTGGAGGTGCGTTATGAAAGGTGGACATGGTATAAAGGAAATTTTGATCATTTTTCCATCAATAGAAATTCTACTCTGACAGATAAGGTAGCGTTTTCCATTTCAAAGGCACGGACTGCAGATGACCTCATGAAAGTTAGTTATATTATTTTTTTCCCTTAGTTTTCAGATTTCTAATATAATTCTTATATTTAATTTGGTGAAAATCCGAGTTGTTTAATTGACTAATGCATACTAAGTAGAAGTCTTAATTATTCGTGCTAATCTAGAAAGGAGACACAAATTTTACAATCTTTTTTAAGTCTCCAGATCTCTCATTTTAAAGATAGACCTTTCATTAACTTTACTCAACAAATGTAACTAGACTGACACATTTTAATTTTTTTAAAAAGCTACATTTGAGTTTGATTTTAAAAATTAAATATTATTGCCTAATAACCAGTGGTATACTGGAGATACTTTGGCTCACTTTCTAATGGATTTTAGTTGGGTGATGATTCATAACGATTTTAAAGTTTTGCGGCGCTCTGATTTCCCACCCTGTAAGCATAAGTGACATTCAAACACTTGACCATATGTGGATATTTATTATTTAAATGAAATTGAGATAAACTCTTTTTATGAATTAAATAAACTTGTAATACTGAAATAATTCATTTCTCTTTTAAGTGAAAATTTTTGTCATCTTTTTATGTGAGAGAACATTCTTAATTTCTATTTTAATTACAGTATTTAAATTTTAAGCTTTATAAAGTATCTTGCTGAGCAGTTACACATTTTCTAAATAGTTAAATTAAGCAAATATTTGAATTATTATTTATTTTTTAAAAAGATTTTATTTATTTATTTTCAGAGATAGGAAAAGGGAGGGAGAAACAGCAATGTGTGGTTGCCTCTCACATGGCCCTTATTGGGGACCTGGCCCGCAACCCAGGCATGTGCCCCGACTGGGAATCGAACCGGGACCCTCTGGTTCCCAGCCCGCGCTCAATCCACTGAGCTACACCAGCCGGGCTGAATTATTTTTTTAACTTATTTTTTTACTATTTGATTTTTTAAAATGAAGTTCACTTATGTCTGTATATCTTGCCATCCTTTGAATTACTGATGACTAAGATGGCAATAATAGGGAGTCTTGAAATAGCAACTAGTTTTTATGTATAATTGTTTTAACATATCAATTCTTTACCTTATTAATGGAATTTTTCAACTCCAGAATTCCTGTTTGGTTATTTTTTACAGTTTGTCTCTTTTTGTAATAGTTGTTATCTCCTTGGTAAAGTACTCCTTCTGTTCATTAATTTTATTTCTGAGCTCACTGACCTGCCTTTTGGGTTTTCTTGTATGTTGTTGAGTTTCTTCATGACTGCCATTTTGATTTCCCCATGATTTACATCACAAATTCTTGCTACTTTGAGTTTCTTTCTGGAGAATTGTCCTTTTCTTTCTGTGTTACTCTTCCCGTGGCGGTCCAGGCTGCTTGACAGGTTGACCCCTCTGCTGGCGTGTGTGAAGTAGCGAACACTTTTCCTGTCAAGAACGTTTTGCTTTTCACAGTTCAGCAGGTTAATAATTAGAGCTCTTTCTTTTGTTTTCCAGTAGATGGTGCTATAGCTCAGTGGTTGTTTTTTCCTGTGGCTGCTACTCAAGCCTGAGGGCAGGGGGAAAGTCCAGGTGTGGGAGGCCTAGCCTTGGACGTTTGCTCGCGGCCTGGGTGACCAGTGTGGTGGGTGGCAGTGCTGTATCCCGTCGTCTGGGTCTCGGGGCGCCAGCACCATGGCAGAGGGATGTGGCCAGTTGAGGGGAACCAGTCCATGATCTCTCTGAGGTGTTACTTTATTCCCTGCGGTCACTGGCAGCGCTGCTCTGTGGCCCAGCGGCTGGGGCTTGTCTCTGCTGCTGCTCCTGGTCTGTGGTGGTGGGAGCACAGCTGCACCTGCAGAGGGGTCTGGATTGGAGGGGAGGCAGTGTTGCTAGGCTGTGGTTTGGGTGGCTGTACCCCGACTGCTCCACGGCTACTGTGTTGCTGGAGCTGCCGGGTCAGCCTTGTCCTTGGAGAACTGCAGCAGTGGGCCTGCCCCCAACACACTCCAGGACGCCCACCCTCCCAGCGCTGATGTGTGGACATTTCCGTCTGTTGCACAGACAAAGCTTTGTTGGGTTCTAGACGTCCAGCTAGCTGCAGATTTAAAGGGAGACACAAAGGGGTTGTCTCATTTCACCAGGATGCTGATGTCACTCTAAAATACCCATTTCAATCCATGCACATGGGTTTATGGTTTTGGTGGTATTTTTATGGTCTTCGTAATGCAGAGAAAAATAATGTAGGCCTGTGCTAATGAGGCTTCAAACTTGTTTTTCATTTGGTTTCATCATCACACATCATACAAGAGCAAAGCTAAGGATTCTTAGCCTTTTGGCCAAATAGGGTCTAAGTGCTTCAGAGTTGTGAAATTGGACTCTGGGTACAAAAAGAAAATGAATGCCAAATACTTCTGCAAATTGTTAAGCATGACACAAACTTGAAATGTTCTTGTTAGTTTTCACCATAAAAATCAGATATTTCTCATTTTATAAGATGAAGATAAAAGAGTGTGTAAATGCAGAAGTAATGAAAAAGAAGATTTTTGTGGATATTTTTTCTTTTAAACAACATTTTGGGGCACTGGCTGGTGTGGCTCAGTGGATTGAGCGCTGGCCTGCAAACCAAAGGGTCGCCAGTTTGATTCCAGTCAGAGCACATGCCTGGCTTGCAGGCCAGGTCCCCAGTAGGGGGTACATGAGGAGCAACCACACATTGATATTTCTTTCCCTCTCTTTCTCCCTCCTTTCCCCTCTCTCTAAAAATAAAGAAATAAAATCTTAAAAAAATAAATAACATTTTGGGTGGAAAGAGCTGTTTATTTTTTAGTATTTCTAAATAAATTGAAAAAAAATTATTTTAACCTAATCTTGTAGTTCCAAGTCATTCATAGTTCCCTTGTGGGGCATTGGTTCACCAAATCATGCCAGAGTTAACAAGAGTTAGTTTTAAAAAAGCACCACTCTATCAAGATACAGAGATAGGTCACAAAGTCCCTCCAGAATGCCTGGAAAGACTTATTATACAGTTGTTTACAGAATTCTTTCTTAGATGTACAGAAATAAAGTGCCCTTTAGAGTTGCTGGGAATTTAATTATTGCCACTAGCAAAACATAAAACAATTCTGTGAGAGGTGGTAAGATGCTGTCTAAAATGATAGAAAGGGGGTGGGTTTTCGGATGGGGCATTACAAAAGAACAGGCTTGAAAAGATTTTTGGCTATGATTTTGGAGATTAAAATGTTAAAAGTAGCATTGATATTTAAGTTGTTTATCCCTTTTATTTGTAAGGCTTTATTTACTATTTTCGACTGTTTAAACTATGAATTTCTACCATATTTAGTATTCTTATTCTAATTAATAAAGACAATAACTGTGTATAAAATATCAGTCTAAGTCTGTGATTTTACTTGCACTGGTTGTTAAAGCAAATTTTCTCCACTTTCACAATGTTTAGAATTGTTGCCTCTCTCACCATTACATGAAGTTTAGCTTTTTCCACTTGATTCCATTGTAATACACATTACTACATACCTGTTTTGATCATTTTTACCTTGACTTTTCACATTTTAGCATAATTCTGGGATGTTTGTCCAATACATCAAAAGTAATTTTACAGTTTTATTTCACTTTTTAAAATGATATTGCAGTTTTATTTATTGATATTATAAAATACAAATATCATCAAACAGATATATCACTAGTTGGATTTTCTTGCACATAGAATTTTTTTTTCTTAGAACTGAAAACTTAACAATTTATCCCAGACAATTTTATAGCAGATGAAATTTTTCTCTGGTTTCAAATTTTTTTTATGTTCAAGTGTTTTTCAGTATTTGTGTTCTTAACACAAAGCATAACATGATAGTTCTTTAGTCCATGTTCTTTAAATCTGTGTTAAATAAATTTTAAGATGATGCCAGAAATTAAGCCAGGCCTGTAACTGCTGTGCAGAAAAATTTCATACAGCAGGCTTAAGACTGCTTTCCTTAGAAAGTCCTGCTTCAATAGCTGGCCTTGGTTGGTGTCTGAAAACCTGGATTTGGAGGAGGGTTCTCATCATTCCCTAACTAATAAGAGTGGCTCACAGTGTCTAGAGTATTTCTACAATCAATGGGATTCATGCTGAACACTTGCCCAATGGGAATCTGGAATTTTTGGTACATATTATGGGGAAGATGCCTATGTGATTAGTGTGCCATTAAAACTTGGCACTGAGTCTGACAAGACTCTGGTACTGGTAAATGACATTTCACACGTGTTATAGATCTTTGCTTTTCATCACTTTGTATATTTCTTGCCATTCCCTTCTGGCCTGCAAAGTTTACTTTGAAAAATCAGCTGACAGTCTTATAGGAGCTCTCTTATAGGTAACTAACTGTTTTTCTCTTGTTGCTTTTAAGATTCTCTCTTCGTCTTTAACCTTTGCCATTTTAATTATGATGTGTCTTGTTGTGAGTCTCTTTGGATTCATCTTGTTTGAGACTCGCTTCACTTCTTGGACTTGTATGTCCATTTACTTCACCAAGTTATGGAAGTTTTCTGTCATTATTTTTTCAACTAGGTTTTCAGTTACATGCTCTCCCTCTTTTACTTCTGTCACCCTCATGATGAGAATGTTGGTATGCTTGAAGTTGTCCCAGAGGCTTCTTCCACTATTCTCATTTGTTTGGATTCCTTTTTCATTTTGCTGTTCTGATTGGATGTGTTTTTCTCATATTCCAAATCGCTGATTTAATTCTCAGCTTCATCTACTATCCTATTGATTCTCTGTAAATTATTCTTCATTTCGGTTAGTGTATCCTTGATTTCTGACTGGTTCTTTTTTATGGTTTCCATAACTTTTTTTTTATGCTTGAAGTTCTTAAGCTTAAATATGGTTGAAGTTCTCACTAAGTTCTCTGAGCATTCTTATAATTAGTGTTTTGAATTCTGTATCTGGTAGATTGCTCATCTCCGTTTTGTTTAGTTCTTTTTCTGGAGTTTTGTTTTGTTCTTCATTTGGGCCATGTTTCTTTGCTTCCTCATTTTGGAAGCCTCCCTGTGTTTGCTTCTCTGTATTAGGTACAGCTGCTATGTCCCCCAGGCTTGGCAAAGTGGCCTAATGTACTAGGTGTCCTGTAGGGTCCTATGGCACAGCCACCCCAATTACTCAAGCTTGGCATTCCAGGTGTGCACCTCTTTGTGTATGTTGTGTATACCATCATATTGTAGTTGAGACTTTATTGCTGTTGCCATGTCAATAGGAAGTATTTGCCCCCACACCAATCAGCTGCAAGGACTGGCTTCAGCCATTGACCACCGTGGAGGATCACTGTGCAGGGGCCCATCTCATGAAGCAGGACATACTTCAGTGGGGCTCTGGTGCCTGCTGAGACCACCCCTTGAATGTGTCACTTGTGGAATGGTTGCGTGGTGCTTTGACGTGGTCTGGAGCTGTCCACTGGATGCACTGGTTCTGGGTCTTCCCAGAAGGTGCAGACTAAGGTTAGCTGTTACTGTGTTCTTCTGGGGCCACCCACCCTGGGCTAGAAGCTGATGTTCAGATGGCTGCTACTGAACAGGTGCTGGGATTCAAGGCACCCAGATGAGGACAAACTGCAAACCAAGGCTGACTGCTGCTAGTGCTGGGCTGGGGCCATTTAGTGAAACATAAGGGGCATGCTGAGGCCAGATGCTGCTTGTTTAAGATATTTTAGGAAAGTCTGACTCATGAGCCAAGACAAGCCTTTCGTATGAAAAAGCCACTAGAAACAGCTTGGGTGGCCTACTGGTTGGGTAGGGGAGGATCTTAGGGAATCAGCGGGGTGGGGTGAATAGTATGAGCCTGGCTGATGGAGACTCAGATATGGTACCCACTTGTGGTCTCAAAAAAAGAACAGTGGCCTCTGCTAGAGCTTTTGTTTGGCAGAAAACTGCCCCCCCCCCAACTCTCACCCTGATGTCATACAATTCAGTTCCTCCCATTTGTCCCTGGTTTCTTTCAAGCTGTTGCCCCAGTGCTGGAGCTCCGAGGGAATGAGTCTGAGGAAGTCCTTTAAGAGGAACACCTGGGACTCCAGAAGTCCTCTGTCTCACTCAGCCTCAATCCCCACTGCTTTTCACAGCCAGAAGTTATGGGGACATTTCTTTCTGGCAATGAAATCCTGGTCTGAGGGATTTGGTGTGGGGCTAGGAACTCCCTCACTTCACAGGATATCTGCAGCCAAGATATCCCTGCCAATACTTTTCCACCACACGTGAGTGTAGGACCAGCCCATTCTGCATCTATGCCCCTCGTACCAGTCTCCATGTGGCGTCTTTTTTCAATCCCTAGATGTAGGACTTCCATTCAGATAGATTTCAGATGGTTCTTAGTGGTGATAGTTCTGAAGTTTAGTGGTAATTCTGATGTGAGTATGGGAGGATGTGAGTACTGCATTTATCTATATCAACATCTTGACCAGAAGTCCCTGATTCAACTTTTGTAGAGGGCAGTTTTTCTAATAATTGCAAAGTAATGCATTCTGTGTAAAATATGATTTGACTTGTTGAAACTTCTTTGAACCAAAGGGATCAAACATCACTTTTCTGAAATCATGTTTAATAGACCAACATTAATTTGTAATTTTATCAGATTAAATAATATTTACATATCCATGTTCTGTATTAATAATCTAGAAATAAATGTGAATTTATTTTATTTATGTAATTGTTTTTGTATTTATGCAATCCCAAGTTAGGTCTAGTCTCTAAAGTTATTATTTAAAGGAAATATTTCATAAGCTATATATCATTTCTATAAAAATGTCTATAAATGCTATAGTATACTTCAATACTATAATATTTGCCTTATTTCAGATATTGAAGGCTTTCTAAAAAGATCTAAGTAGAGGAATAAGAGAAGGTATGTTGCTATAATTTTATAATTAAATTTAGATTTCATTGATTTCTCAAATAAACTAAATAGTAAATGGCATCCATTTCCATGTTTGAATAACAGACACTGTATTAAATATTCTCATTCATAGGGAATGAAAAATGTGAACACATAAACGTTCATAAGGAAGAATATACTTATTTGCATTTATTCCTCATGCTCCAGTTTTTAAAAATCTCTTGTGTCCTTGTATCTCTTTTCATTTCTAGCTCTCTCCTTCCTTCCCTCCACCATGCCTATGGATCTGTCAGCCTACACACTGAACCTCTAGTCAGAAAACTGGGCTTCTTCCACTTCTCATGTTTTCGCTAGTGATGTCAGGCCAGATAGCCTGGCTCACCTAGTAATATTGGGTTGGTCAAAAATTTGTTGTTTTTTTTCTGAAAGATGGCTCTTGTACTGATTAGTTGTCTTTAACTTCATTTGAAAAAATTTTGTTAGATTGTATTGTGCTAGTTGTCATATCAGTGTGCATTAAAAAAACTTATCAAAATTGGTGAATTTTTTGTGTAGCCATTTTAACATTGAAGATGGAAGAGAATAAGCAACATGTTCAGGATATTATACTTTATTGTTTCAAGAAAGGTAAAAACACAAATGAAATGAAAAACAGGATTTGTACAGTGTATGGAGAAGGTGCTGTGTCTGACTGAACCTGTCAAAAGTGGTTTGTGAAGTTGTATACTGGAGATGTCTCTCCACGGTCAGATAGACCAGTTGAAGTTGATAGTGAACAAATTGAGACATTAATTTAGAACAATCAATGTCATACCATGCAGGAGATAGCCAACATACTCAAAATATCCAAATCAAGTGTTGAAAATCATTTGCACCAGCTTGCTTGTGTTAATCACTTAGATGTTTGGGTTCCACATTAAGTTAAGCGAGAGAAACCTTCTTCACCATATTTCCACATGTGATTCTCTACTTAAACAAAATGAAAACATTCCATTTTTAAAACAAATTGTGCCCTGGCTGGTGTGGCTCAGTGGATTGAGTGATGGCCTGTGAACCAAAAGGTTGCCAGTTCGATTCCAAGCAAGGCACATGCCTTGGTTGTGGGCAAGGTCCCCAGTGAGGGGCATGTGAGAGGCAACTGCACATTGATGTTTCTCTCCCTCTCTTTCTCCCTCCCTTCCCCTCTCTCTAAAAATAAATAAATAAAACCTTTTAAAAAATAAAACAAATTGTGACAGGTGATGAAAAGTGGATATCTTACAATAATGTGGAACTGAAGAGATGGTGGAGCAAGACAAATTTACTAGCACCAACCACACCAAAGGCCGGTTTTCATCCAAAGAAGTTGTTGTTGTGTATACAGTGGGAATGAAGGACGTTGTCTGTTATGAGCTCTTTCTGGAAAACCAAACAATTAATTACGACAAGTACTGCTGCCAGTTAGACCAACTGGAAGCAGCACTCGATGAAAAGCATCTGGAATTAGTCAACAGAAAACACATAATCTTCCACCAGGATAACACAAGACCAACATGTTTCTTTGATGACCAGGCAAAAACCATTGCAGCTTGGCTGGGAAGTTCTGACTCATCCACCTTATTTACCAGACATTGCACCTTCAGATTTCCATTTATTTTTATCTTTACAAAATTCTCTTAATGGAAAAAATTTTAATTCCCTGGAAGACTGCAAAAAGCACCTGGAACAGTTCTTTGCTCAAAAAGATAAAAAGTTTTGGGAAGATGGAATTATGAAGTTGCCTGAAAGATGGCAGAAGGCAGTGAAACAAAACAGTGAATACATTGTTCAGTTTTAAAGTTATTGGTGAAAACGAAAAATGTATCTTTTATTTTTACTTATAAACCAAACTGTTTGGCCAACCCAATACTTACTCAAGTAGTTACAGTTCATAAAGCTGTCACTAAGGCATGGCATTTCAATCTCCAGTCGTTGACTTTGTCATTGGTTTATATTTTACCCTCAGGAAAACCTCCAGATTCCTTTGCATGGGTAAAAACACCAAAATCCATTTAGTTCTTGCCAAATAATTCAGCCTTATGTCTAGATGCCACTCACCCCACTCTGCCCCTTTGCTCTGGCCTCTAGCCAAACTAGACTACTTCCGATTCCACAAGTGTTCTTCCTCACCTCTAGTCTGGGCATCTGCTTCATTGTCTATCTGGCACACTCTTTCCTTGCCCTTCAGGTACCAACTTACATGTGTATCACCTCCATCGAAGAGCTGACATTACTGACACAAAACTGGGATGTCCCTTCTGTGTGCTCCAATAGTGCCCTGTTAATACTTGTCATTGCATGTGTGACTCTGAGTGGAAACTGCCTGTTCATCTTTTACGGTGTATGATTGTCCAGGGGTGGACAGTGTCATATTCACCCTGTAACTCCAGTGCTTGTCATGCTCCCTGAGCGCGTGGTTGTTAGACAAATGAAAGACGAACAAGAAAACCAGAAGCTCTGATATGCAGCCACACAGCAGTTAACTCAGTGTGCAGCCGCGGGCAGATTACGTTCCATAGTCATCATGTGTGTGTGTCGTAGTCATGCACAGACGTTTTCACTCTTCACACTTACACCTATTTGTGTTTTAGATAAAGAATATAACTCTACCTTTTTTCTTTCCAGAGACTATTAAATATGGTTGAGAACTTAAGAAAACTCTTCCTGTATATTCACATGATATTTGATACACGGAATGTTCGATTGACGATGTACTTTTGAAAGCAAAACAAGAATATGCAGAAGTTTTGAAGAAAAACTATATGATATGAAATATAAATATGGGATATCTGGCAAGATGGAGGCATAGGTAGATACACTGTGCCTCCTCGCACACCAAAAGAGGAAAAACAGCAATTTAAATAAACAAAAACAGCCAGATCTGACAGAAAATCGAACAGAGTGGAAGTCTGAAAACCAAGGAGTTAAAGAAGACACATTCATCCAGACCGGTAAGCAGGGCAGAGCCGGGCAGTGAGCGCACGGCAAGAGGAGGTTTGTGGAGTGGTACTGGCAATGCTGCAGCTGCCAGGAGAGACCCGTGGCAGGCGCACCTGACAAAAACGAGGCCAGCACCCGGCCCACCTGGACCCAGCGGGGCCAAGATTGGTGGACTGGGCGAGTCCTCATTCATCTGCAGATAAACCGGGAGAAAAAGCAGGAAGCAGAGCAGACTGAGCAGCAACCCACCAATGCAGGGAAATAAAACCTCAAACCACCGATTGAAAACATCTGTGGGGGTTGAGGCGGCTGTGGGAGGAACTCCCAACCTCACAAGAGAGGTCAGTGGGGAGACCCACAGGGACTTGGAACTGTGCAGGCCCATCCACTCACCCCAGAGCCAGCAAAGAAGGGCCCAACTTGCTTGTGGGTAGCAGTGTAAGTGTGGAGAGCGGAGCAAGTGCCATTGTTTTCTCAGGACCTACACCCACAGGCTGCGTCACAACACAACGACATGAGTTACCACACCCTGGTGAACACCTAAGGCTCTGCCACGTAAAGTAACAGGCACACTGAGAAAAAAAAATGGCCCAAATGAAAGAACAGATCAAAGTTCTAGAAAAAATACACCTACATGACGAAGAGATAGCCAACCTATCAGATGCACAGTTCAAAACACTGGTAATCAGGATGCTCACAGATTGGAAGAAAAATGGTCACAATTTCTTGAAAAGGTGAAGGATAATACAAAGGAAATGAGGGGAAATCTTCAGGGAACCAATAGGAATGAGAAGGAAACTGGGACTCAAATCAATGGAGTGGACCAGCAGAAAGAAAAAAACATGCGACGAGAAAATAATGAAGAAACAATGTTACAGAGCCTGACGATACCCCAACCCTGCACCAGGTTCGTTATGCCTGCCACCAATGGAAAGACGTCTCTCAATGCCAGAGACTGGTGAAAAGGAAAGGAATTATTTACTTACAAGTTATACAGGCTTGGAGTAATGACTTAAGGTCTCCTTTAAGATACTAGAGTTCTTTGGGATGCCCATTTTCTAGAATACCCACAAACGCCCACAATCCTTCCTTCTCCCCTCTGCCCAGTCCAGGGTACCGTATCTCAGGAAAGAAGTA
>PVJI01027349.1:0-17801 GCA_004026765.1 Micronycteris hirsuta
ATTTTCCTTGTTAGATCAGTTTGCTCATTAGATTCCACATATGAGAGAAATCACATGGTATTTGTCTTTCTCTGACCAGCTTATTTCACTGAGCATAATGTTCTCCAGGTCCATCCATGCTGTTGCAAAGAGTAAAATTTCCATCTTTTTGATGGCCAAGTAGTATTCCATTGCATAAGTGTCCCATAGTTGTTTTATCCACTCATCTATTGATATCTTGGCAATTGTAAATAATGCTGCAATGAACATAGGGGTACTTATGTTCTTTCGAATTAGTGTTTTCGGTTCCTTTGGATAGATTCCTGGAAGTGGGATCTCTGGGTCAAAAGGCAGATGTATTTCTAATTTTTTGAGGTATCTCCATACTGCTTTCCACAGTGACTGCACCAGTCTTGCATTCCCACCAATAGTTCAAATGAGTTCATTTTTCTCCACATCCTCACCAGCACTTGCTGTTTGTTGATTTATTGATGATGGCCATTCTGATAAGTGTGAGGTGATATCTCATTGTGGTTTTAACTTGCATTTATCTGATGATTAGTGGTTTGAGACAAACCACTGCGGTGCAACTGGTGGTGTGTGTGGGGAAACTGGTTTTGTCCCACTCTGGACATAGATTTCTGACTCTGCTTTTCAGATAAATTTCTATCTGGTTTAAGAATCTTTGATGGGATTCATTGATTCTAGTCTTAAAAAAGCAAGAGAAGAAATGATAGATGTCTGACCGCATATTCTGATGAGAACGAGATTCAATTGTGCTCCACACATGAATATTTATGAATTGCAAGAACCCCCATTGGGCTCTAGTGACTATTCGTCCTCATTAGGGACTATTTAGGGACATCTCCATACTGACCTGGCATGGCTTCCTTTTGAGGAGCCTAGTCTGCGCTGGGATGTCACTTCTCTCGACAGTCTACCTGCTGACAGCTTTGTACTTACTGAAAGTACAGCGTGTGAGAACTGTGTCCTAACCACCCCCTCCTATAGAAGGACTTATCTCCCTTCAAAGTGCTTTGCAGTATTCTGGCAGAGGCTATGGAGAAGTTCTCTCTCTCTAAACTGAACACACAGTGTTCACATTCACTCCAGAGGTTGAATTCTTACTGAGTTGTGACAGTCAGAGGAACTTTATAAAGTCCCATTAGCAAGAAGAACCTTTCTCTTACAGCAATATAGTAGTGACTGCCCGTTCAGAGTATGCTGTTTTAAAATAGCTCACTGGCTGCTGCATCTCAGGAAGTTGCTCTTTGATGATATTTTGTGCACCAATGAGATTTGCAGTGTTTCTGAAAGTGTGTTCCATAGAACACCAGGGCCATGCGATGAGATGATCTAGAAACAAAGGGTTTTGAGCGATTGAATTACCAGTCCCAGGTCTTTTACCCCTCCCTGGATCTACTTCCTTGTGATGGACAGAGCAGATTTGATCATCCCTTTATTTTGGGCTTGGCCATGGGACTTATTTGTCCAGTTGAATGTGGATTAGAGATACAGTAAGAAAATTCTAAGACTAGGACTCAGGGGCTAGTGTGCATTTTCAGGGCCTGTTTGGTATCTGCCATTGCCTGAGAGGAAACCGCTCTGGGCCGAGGATGGGGGAGGAGTGTGGAACACCCACCTTCGCAGACCTGCAGCTTAACGCACGGCTGTTTCAGTCAAGCTGCAGATTGGTGAGAATAAATGATGATTGCTTTAAGCCATTGAGTTTGGAGTGGTTTGTCATCCAGAATTATTGTGGCAATAGATGAGAGATATAATGGTCAAAAGAATTTAAGATGCATCATATACTCTATTCTAACTCCCTCACTCCCTCATTGAGAATCATAATCCATATTGAAACATTAAAGGCTCATAGAAGGACTGCATTTAACCCATTACTTATTTCATTTTTGTACCTATGTGTTATATCTTATAGAACATACATTTTGGATTTTTAAAAAACTATTAAGGCAAGTTTGTGCAAATCCTAGACTTGCTATTAAAAAATCTGAGAGGAACTCTTACAAGAATTGGCAATGATTTTCAAGCCTTACCAGTCAATTGGACTCTTTAAAACTTTGGTTATTAGTAAGTCCCCTTTACGTTATCATGACTACTAAATTTCACATCAATGATCTGTATTGTATGGCTCGAAATGTCTAATGATTATTTTCCATTGCTGATGTCAGCCATGTTTCAGAGTGATTTTATAATCAATGTAAGAACAATTTAATTGTAAATAAATGACCAATGAATTACACCAATCAATTTTCATTACATCCATTTAAAAAACACATGATATAATATTTACTGTTACAGTTACTCAGAAATCATATTGGTGTCAAAAATGAGAATAAATGCCCTGAAATACTGGTTAATTCCCTTTTCTCTTCATTTTTGAGAAATGTGCAGCACATACAGGAGAGCTCTTTTCAAGCTTCATTGTGATGCCAGCAGCAAAGAAAACACAGGAGTTTCAGGAAATGTTTTAAAGAAACAAGATTGAATGAAATGTCGGTATTCAAGGAACTGTTGTAGTATAAAAATAGCAAGCACAAGTTTTGTTGTAGGGCAGACCTGTGCCCAAACCTCATTATATCAATTACTTGCTATATTTCTGAGCTTTAGCTTCTTTGTGACTCAGGGGTAATAGTATCTGTCTTAGAGTTGAAAGCTCTATCGGACCCATAGTAAAGGCTCAATAAGTAATTGTTGAATTTATTGAATAAGTAAAGGTAGCTATTCAGCTTTCAATCTTCACTTTTTTCCTAGTTTTATTAAAAAGCCACAATAAAGTGAAGGAGAGATTGGAGAGGGGCCACTGGTTCACTATGTGTTTCTCAATTCTGACCATGTTCATCTCTGTGTCTTCCAAATAGGCATCTTAAAGGTACAGTGTCCTTCTGTGTTGAGTAAAAATAGCTCCACGATACAGGAAATGGGTGAAAGGCATATGATAGGCTATGCTCACGACGCATTCCCTGTGTATATTCATGTCATTTGTCATGTTGCAATGTCCATCCACATTCATGGGAAGATCTGAAGACCCAGGTTTGTCTATAAAAATGGTGTCACCAAACAGTCTTACCTTTTCTGACTTTCACTGTTTTGTAGGGTTTTTTTTTTGTATATGTAAGTGTACAATTATTCTGAAAACAATCTTTTCCCAAATTGTCGAAAAGAAAATTGTGAACATGCTAGAGTAGATCACCTATCAGGCCACATCTTTTATGTAAATTCACATGTAATGAGTAGACATACTGCACATTTCACTGGGAAGCTGTCACACAAATATTTCCTTAGAAATTTGGTGGACCTCCACAGCTTGAAAGTTGGGTCTTGGAAAGACAAATGCCTCCTTGGCACCAAATGCAGTTCTCACCACTGACCACTTGGTGGCAGTGGCAACTAAGTGCCAACTGAAGAGGTCAGGGTACACTTGTCTGATCCCTAATTTCTCTTTAAACATTGAAATTTCAGAACTTACAAGAAGTGTTTGGTCAATCCTATGAGTTAGGATAAACTTTGCTAATTGAAAAAGAGGCCATAGGAAAATTTAAAAATAAGTTTCTTACTTTATGAGATGAGGACAGGCTCATAATTAGGTGACGCCTGAATAATGAGCATTTCTTCAGTGTCCTTTAATCATCATTGCCCCCACTCCACAGCAGTCACATTTTCTAGGCAACATACGAGAACTAGGTATTACCTGAGCTTCACCTCTGAAATCCGAAGCTCTGCTCTCTGACCACAAACCCTGATTGTCTCTTTATCTCAGCTATTGCAAAGGTTATGTTCTCTCTGGTACTTATTCCCTCCTTGGGTTCCTTTCTCCTCAATTTTTAACTTTGAAGTTTTCTATATCTACAAAAAAGCTGAAGGAATAACATGATTGACACCCCCATTTCTTTCACCTAGGAAAATTAATAATAACCTTTATGGTCGAAAAGGCACTTAAATTTTTCTGATTGTTCCCAAATATCTTATTGTATCACCTTCCCCCTCGCCCCACCCCTTCTGTATCTAATGAAGCTTCATGCCTTGCATTTGTGTCACTTTTATGTCTTTAATCTGGAATAGTCCTTCTTTTGTTAATTTTCAAATTATTGACTTTTTGAAGAGTCTTACAGAATATTCACATTTTGGATTTGCCTTCAGTTTTAGAGTTATAAATGAATTAAGGAGATGTGGTCAAGGTCCCTTTTATTAGACAAGGGTGTGTTAAAGAACTTGCTTTTAGGCTTAAGTCTCAGTCATAATATGAAGAGATTCCATTTAACACGCAGGGCAAAGGATCTCCTCTCCGTCCAGGCAAGGGAAACATGCCACTTATTTTGATGCAGAAGTCTTCATTGAGAATCTGTTGATAGTTTCCCCTTTTCAAAAAATTTAGGAAAAATTCCCATTAAATTTCTGAAGAACAATAACTAGGTTTGAAAAGAAATATTTTGTACATTTAAAGCACATTGCTCTTAATTTGCATTTTCAACAAACACTACACATGAGCGTATTTGGAATAAAATGACCTTTCAGCACATGCTAATTATTATTTATGCCAACAATAGTCAAATGGGGGTGATAAACAGGTGTTTTTAAATTTTATTCAATTTTCCTATGTAATATTTTCTTTTCTTGTCACTGTTGGTAGGAAATTAACTGTCTTTTGGGGGAGGGGGACAGGGAATAATGCAGGCATAGGCATCAATCCAAATCAATTCTCCTTTCATTGAAACAGACTGAATTGTATTGAATCTG
Organism: Micronycteris hirsuta; assembly: GCA_004026765.1. Lineage (NCBI taxonomy): Eukaryota > Metazoa > Chordata > Mammalia > Chiroptera > Phyllostomidae > Micronycteris > Micronycteris hirsuta. The sequence continues at coordinate 4,738 of PVJI01027349.1, forward strand.
TAATAGCATTTATTTAGTTTTACTGCACTAGATGCTGAGAAAAGATGAAGAGATTATAGCAAGTATGGTTCCTGCTTTGGAAGATATTATTTTCTAATAGTATAAATAATAGAAACACACTGAAAAAGGTTGTTCCATTTTTCACTTTTGCAATATATAAATATTAACTTTGGGGGATATTCAATTTTATTTTAAATACTTTATATCCAAGGCCTTAAATCAACTGTCTTTCAGCATCTTGTGCAGAAGATGGTAGGTGCTCAATCAATGGCTTTTGCATGAATGAGCTAAAATTTGTTCTGTGCATATTGCTATTTTTAAATTGCTGTCACACATGGTCTGGGTGAGTTTCATCTGCACTGAAATTTGAAGGAAGCTCTTGACAGATGACAGTACGGGGCCCTGCAGGGTGAGAAGAAAAGCGGTGCCAGCCTGGTGGAGAATACCGTGACCTTAAAGCTGCCCTAGAAAGAGAGCAGGAGCATGTGGCCCACACGGGCTCCCCAGCACCTCCGCACGGTGGGGGAGGGGAGGTCCCAGTGTGTACACAGGAGAAAACAATAACTGCATTAGCATTCAGAGCCATCCACGGCAAAGCGCTGTCTCCTCCAGCTCCTCCTCCTTCTGCAGATGGGAATTCTGGGGACCTTTAGAGGGCTTTTATGATAATTCTAATGCCACTTATATGCTCATCCTTCTCTACAACACTGCTCATGAAGTTACTACTCTATCCCATTATGTTGTGTCAGAGGAAAAAAATTAAAATTACCCAATGACTTTGTTTACATGGAAGTCTTATCCAGTAGAATACATTTACATGTATTTAAATAAAGTGTATTCCTTCGGGCACTCAACAGTTTTGGATAAGTCCCTTTACCTCTCTGAGATTTAGTTTCTTCGTAAGTAGAGTGGGAATAAAAATATGCACTGAGTTGGCCTCTCAGAGCTCTAAAAGATCAAATGAGAGAACAAATGTGTATAAAAGTGCTACCACAAGTAGTATTTTTACTGTTACCCTATATATATATATATATAGCCCACATGCATATATGGAGTGTGGTCACAAGAGCGTCCACATTCAGAAATTTGCAGTAGTAAAATATGGATGGATCTAGAGGGTATTATGTTGAGTAAAATAAGACAGAAAAAGACAAATACCATATGATTTCACTTACCTGTGGAATCTAAAGAGCAAAATAAACGAACAAACAAAATAGCAACAGTCTCATAGATACAGAGATCAGACTGATGGATGCCAGAGGGCGTGAAAAAGGTGAATAGATTAAGAAGTAGAAACTGTTAGTCACAAAACAGTTATGAGGATGTCAAGGACAGCATGGAGAACACAGTCAATAATGTAATAACCATGTGTGGTGCCAAGTGGGTACTTAAAATATTGGTGAGAACGATTTGTAAAGTATATGATTGTCTAATTGCTATGCTTACACCTGAAACTAATGCAAAATAATATTGAATGTAAACTGTAATTTAAAAATAATAAAGAAGAGTGCCCACATTCAGGCAGAGACTGCCGTGGAGAGTCGGGGTGAGCAGATCAGAGCAGTGGGGTTGATGAACGTCACGAGTTTATTGGTCAGGGTCAGAAAGTCTCTTAAGAAAGGCCTGGGAGACTTTAAAGTCAGGGAAGAAGACTGTGTTGATGGCTTTCTAGAGGCACTTTCTCACTCTCTGTCCATCCATCAAAGCCCTGCTCTGCATTTCCCCATCTGAGCCTGTTGTGGGCATCCCCACCCAGGAAGACATGACGTGGTGCAAAGACTGTGAATTCAGAGAGCAAAAAGCAGGGCTGGAGTTCTGACTCCACCCCTAATTTGGTGTGTGACTTTGTTTACAATATAGAATCGGTCAGACTCTCATTTTTCTCATTCACAGAACAACCTTAGTATTGTCTGACGGTGGTGTAACAGAGAAGGCATGAAGCAGCACGTAATGGGCTTACAGAAACTGTAGTTTCCTTCGCTCCAAGTCTCTGGCCCGCACAGCCTGAGTGCCTTTGTTTTGGGAATGGAAACACTGCTTATCTTACAGAGGTGCTGTTCATTAATGAGGCAATATATGCAAGCCCCAGCTCAGGACTGTCATTAATTCATTCGCGCTCCAACCTTACAACGGTTATATTGTGGTAAGGATCTAGGGAAGGAAATAGGAAGGGTTTGTGCCTCAGATAGAGACTTGTATGTAAGAGGGTTATATGAGATTGCACGATCAATAATTTATGGGTACAACGCATCCATTTGCTTTCACCCTTGGTGTAAAAATGTCAACAAGTGTCAATCATGAAGCATTTTCACATTTGACTCACCTTTTGACACTGCAGCTTCGAAGGAACTTGCATTGGAAAACACAGGCTGGTACTCTGGTGTGAGCGCTCTGGAAACTGAACCTCGTAATGATCTGATCTATATTTCGTTTGGAAGAGCACTAGGAGTAGAGGACACCTCAGTGTTTTCTAAATGGCCTTCATAATTAAAAATTCAACATATCCATGCCTAACCCCAAAGTACCAATCTAGCTGTAAGTCCTCCTGACTCTACTTTTAGTATACATTGATTCTCTCCACTTCTTTCTACCTCCACTGCCATCATCTCAGGCAAAGCCTCTCTGATCTCTTAATTGGACAACGGTGTCAAAGGCATTCTGTCACGTTCAGCTCTTCTCTCGCTTTCTCTCTGTAGTAGATACGGTGACTGTCTTGACGACCTCCAGTCACTCCTCTCTGCTGTGGCAGCTGTGTGGTCTGTGTGAGGCTGATCCCACTACCATCTCCAGGGCAAGCCTTAGAGATGATCAGGAAAATCCAAGCCTTATTGTAAAAGTAATTGGCTTAGACCACCTAGCCCTTGACACTTATCTGGCCAAAAGATTGAATCAAGCTGGACCATTCAGTGCAAAGCTCCGAGCATTTGCCAAACGGTCAGTGGAAGCCTTCTTGTTCTCTCCTCTTGGGTGTGGTGGGGAAGCAGGAGGTGGTATCCAACTGGGGGCCATCTGGCACAGCCAGCCTGAGGGTGAAGTTACAGTAGGAGGCAGAGTCATGGAACCTCAGAGAAATGGACTAAAATCCCTAATCCCCAATCAAATCGTACCTAAAACCCCCTTTCCCTCTGAACTGTCCAGTAGCATGAATTAATAAGTCCCCTTTTAAGCCATGTTTTGGGTCTCTTACAAAGATTCCTAATGGCTACATTCTCTATACCAGGGGTCCCCAATTCCCCTGACCAGTGGACTGGGAGCAGGGTGTGGCCTGCTAGGAACTGTGTTGTGATGGAAGCTTGTCTGAGCTCCGCCTCTTGTTCCCTCCTGCCCATCCCCTGCCTGAGCTCCTGTCTTTGCCTCCATCCATGGAAAAACCGGTCCCTGGTGTCAGGAAGGTTGGGGACCACTGCTCTGTACTATACAGAGAGTGATAATTTTAAACATAAATCTGACCATGTCATGCCATTTCATGTTTGTTTAGTTCCTCATTCTTCTTTCTTCATTAGATTCAACTTCAGTTCAGCTGCTGTGAGCTAATTGCATAAAGTATACTTTGAATGATGCCGTGTAGTTTTTTAAGTCCCCGGCCTAAGTCTGATCCTGTCTACTGCTTAATTGGTTCTCATCCCTGGGCTGGAAATGTTTTCTTCCCACTAGCCACTGGCTGAAATATGGACCCACAACTGCCAAATCACAGGACCATCATGAGCCATGAGGCTGCTAACAGCTTATCCTTAGCACAGCCACTGCCTTGGGGATCTGAGTACAACTGTTTCCTTGCTGCTTTGCTCATCCCACAAGATGGGCACTCCTTAGACTCTGTCGTCTGCCTAGATACAGTCAGAGTGCGCCAGCTGTTCAGCTCATCACACATATACATCAGATACATTCATACACAGGAGCTTCTTAAACTACCCTCTCCTTCCATCTTTTAGTGTAGTTCCTCTTTTCCTCTAGCGTATGGTGGAGGAACCAGGCCAGCTTGTAGCTGATTCCACTTCAGCTCCAGGGAGTTCTCGACCCTTCTCCTCCGAGGTGCGCTGTTGTCAAAGAGGACAGGAGGATAAAGAACTGTCAGTACAGGAAAGTGCGTTATGGAGTGAAGGAACACTTCAGCTGTGAAAAGACACATATCCAAGAGGAAGGACAGCTACATTTTCTGTTAGCCTTACACTTGAAGGAAAAGACTAATAGCATAGCTGTGCTGCTGTACTTACTGTTCAGCCCCTGGACCTGCCTTTCTTTTTGTTGTCACTCACATATGGTGATGACGCAGACCAGAGTTTAATGGGAGCAGATAGCATGGAAATGCTTTCAATGCAGAATGTGCTGTCTCTTATACCACAAAGGATTCATATTGTAATGTGTAACTGAGAAATTAGGAGGATGAGGGCATATGATCATCAAATGAAAATGTCATTTAGCAAAAGCAAGTGCACTGACTTGGAATCTAGAATTTTAAACCCTCAGATCTTTCCTTTGCTCATGAAACTGAGAAATGTCTTTTTTTAAAAAAAGATTTTATTTATTTATTTTTGAGAGAGGGGAAGGAAGGGAGAAAGAGAAGGAGAGAAATATCGGTGTGAGAGAGAAACATCAGTTAGAACACCTCTTGCATACCCCCGATGGGGGATGTGGCCCACAACCCAGGCATGTGCCCTGAGCAGGAATCGAACCAGTGATCTCTTGTCTTGTGGGTGGATGCCCAACCCACACCAGTCAGGGATTTTTATCTGGATCTTCCTTTTAAATATCCCTGCCACTTATTTTTATTTATAAAATAACAAAAGTGAAATGCTTTACATGAAATCTTTTACATACTAAATCCTTTTCTATGGTTTAGATTAATCAAAAGTTTGGGCAACAAGTTAGCAAAAAGTACTGTCATCTGAAATCTGGCTCTCCCCATTGGTTTTGCAAAACTGAAAGAGGACATTACCATTTGTAGGAGGCCTGGACTGGAAACCCCACCACCTGCTTTCTGGATGACTCTGCACCAGAGCCTCGCATATCTGAGCCTAAGTTTACACATCCGTGAAACAAATATGGCTGAGAACACTTTCAAGTGTTTCTGTGATTTAACTTTCTTTGGGGCTCCATGTGGGAGTAAAGTCAGAAACAAGGTGGTGGTGTCCCTGCTTCTACTCTACCGAAAGGGCCAGATGCACATGGACATCCAGACTGAAACTCAGACTTTGTTGGTGCATGCTAGTCGCTGTTGAAGGTGTGAAAGTCAGAATTGTCCTTAGAATCCTGCTCGTTGGATTTGTCTGATGAACTCAGGGTTTGGTGATAGCCATAGGAGAGAGAAAATACTTTCTCTTCATAAGGAGTCTCTAGACTTATAAACTTCTGATTTATGAACTTGCATAGTATGAATGAGGAAAGCTGCCAGCCAGACTAGAGGTGTGTCAGCTTTGCCCAGTGGGTGGGGTTAGTGGGTCCTTGTACACTTTTAAATAAAGAGCCTTAGGAATGATTTTTTTTAAAGATTTTATTTATTTATTTTAGAGAGAGGGGAAGGGGGAGAGACAGAGAAGGAGAGAAACAGCAATGTGTGGTTGCCTCCCACATGGCCCTCACAGGGACCTGGCCCGCAACCCAGGCATGTGCCCTGACTGGGAATAGAACTGGGACTCTTTGGTTCCCAGCCCGCGCTCAATCCACTGAGCTACACCAGCCAGGCCAAGAATGATTTTTGAGACTTTAACATGTTCATACATATCTAGTTCCAGTTCAAACTTGTCTCAGGGTCACATTGCACAAATAGATTTAATTGAACCTAGATACCATAAAATGATATGAGGATATCCAAGGGCTTGCCAATGGGATTTTTATTACCACAACATCTTTTTTACACTTTCATTAGTCTCTAGGAAGAGTAGATTTCCACCATACTTTGATGTGAGCATGTATTTGTGTGGCAATAGGGTTATAATATATCAATAAAAAGTGATTAAAAATATCCTGGGTACCCATTTTTACAACAGAAGAATATTCAACCAAGAGAATTTATGAAACATTTACCCTTGTAATGAGAATTATGAAATTTAGGAGAATTTTAAAAAGCTATCATTATTTTTATGTCAAGCAAAGAGGTCCTAAGACTTCCTTACAAAAGGCAGAAGTGTCCTAACTCAGTCTCAAAGGCCTTCCTGGTCTACTCACCTATCATCCTGTTAGGAGGAACCCTAGAACAAAGAATAGAATCCAAGACAGTATTCAGCTATTTGGAATAACACCAAGAAATGATCACACTGTTTTATATGATGGCAAATAATTATTCCGTTTGGCAATTGTCCATCAATAATGTCATAGCTCATGTCTGGGGCACACAGGATAGTGATTTCTCTGGGAAAACATGAGGCAAGTGAGGAAAGAGGAAGAGCAGGTGAGGCTTAGGGTAAGGGGTTGGGGAGGAGAGGCCTCTGTAGGTTCTACTGGGCTACTGAATGGAGTCTGCAGTGCTGAGGTGAAGCAATATGAACTGGGAAGAGAATGATCCCACCAAAGTGTCACTGCTCTAGATAATCTAAATTCATTATGTTAAGTATTTCCTAAAACATGCACATCGATGCCAATATACCCTATACCTAAGAAAAGCACCCTGGTAGTATCAGTGGCTGATGATGAAAGAGCCACTATCAGAATCAGGTGCAAAGGAGATGGACAGGAGGTCAGAGGACAACCCACACAGAGGGGTCAAGATGAAGAGGAGGAGAAGGAAATGTCAAATTTCAGCTGTGGAGATTGGAGGGGTGTCCCTGTGGCCCCAGCACTCTGCTGGTCACACAGCCTGCCTGGGGTCCGGCAGGGCTATGCTGACGTTTTGGTGCACTTGTTCTATTCTGGGCAGTGCAGGCAGTTTCACCAGTATAACCCATAATAATCAGATTTGGGGTTTTTACTTTAACATTGTAATATAAATTATTTATGGCAGAGATTATTAGTATCAACCACGATGTCAACAAGTTATTTTTACTAATGACTTTTTTTAGATCTGAAACATTTATATATTTATAATAGAAACCATTCAGCCAGAGCAAGGTGTATATAAAAATTGACAGCTATAAACCATTGAGAAGAGTTGGGTACATTTGGAAAGTTCATATATGCTAAGAGCATAAAAATTTTATCTTCACAGAATGCCCTACAGATGAGTCAGTTATAGAAAAACAGATAGTAAAAAGCTCAGTCTTGCTAAATTTACCTTTTCATATTTTTTCCAGAAGGTGTCTTTAATTTAAGCATCATATTATTCATATTTAAGCAGCATATTATTTCATATTTAAGCATAATAGAAATTATATTCTCAAGGCTACCTACTTCTTTAAGTGGGAATGAGTATTCTTATTAAGTATTAAGGTAAATTTTCTAGTGTCCTGAAAAACAAGCTCATTACACATTTAAAATATTACTTTGGTAGATTTTTGTACATTGACAAATTATGCATATTGTTTTATGAGAAACTTTTGTACCTCCTTTCATTTCAGTCAGTGGACATTGATTGAACATACAGAAAATGCAAAGCACTCTAGCTGCCACAGAGGGAGTGTGTGGGCATGGGGACTCTGTGTCCAGGCTGACCTGATGTGACCTGAGCTCCACTAATGAACCATTTATAAACTGGGAGGCACATTAGGTTGGAGTGAGGTGTGTGCTATGCCATGCGTCTAAATGGGAGGTCTCTGCAAGTTTTATGAAAAGTTTAATGAGAAATTAATGGCTCACATGGTGTATAGAAGCCAGATAGGATCAATTGAAAATTGAAATTGTTATCTTGGCTAAATTAAAGAAGCAGAATATTAATTCTGGTGACTGCAAAAAAAAAATACTACTGTAAAAAAATGAATGAATATATGATACTCCAGAGTCTAAATAATAATCTGTTGAATGTAGTCACTAGAACCTAGAAAGGCCAGGTAGTTAAAATGCCAAAAAGTTCAGCTAGAAGAAATTAATTTCTTTAAAAAATATGTTCTCCATATTATTTGAAAAAAGTCATTTAATAACTAAAAGTTAATCTTTGGCCTAACTACAGACTTAACCACACACAGAGTTGTTCTGGTCATTTCCTACAATGCACACTTATCTTTAGAGCCTTTGAAACAAAGCAAGCTTCAGTTAAGCTTTATAGGTGTTAGATTCCACATAGAATTAAAAATTTAATCCTAAATTTAATTTTAAGTTTAATTCCAATACTACTCATTAGCTAATAAGTGGATTTTCCTACCAAGGCTCTGATTAACTCTGAATTCTCAAGTGAGATGTGGAGTCCTTAAGAATCACAATAGACACAGCTAGAGAATTTGGTTTTGGATACAAATTTATGCAGCCCATTCTATGCTTATCAGAAAGAGCAGGTAGTCCAGTGTCTACACGATATCAATAACCAGGTGAAAGTAAAACATTCAATTACTAGCAGTAATAGCATAGTTCAGCAGATACCATTGGGCACCACTGTCTGTCCTCAAGAGGCCCATCTTTGGATGGGTGGTGAGTTGGTGTAAGTTACTGCTCCCCCAGCACTGGAGTTCTGGTCTCTCTTCTTGGCTTCTGAATTCATTGTAACTGTGGTGGTGGAGTTTAAGTGAGATCTTTTCTAAAGGGAAAGTCAGCAAATGTCATGGAAAATTGAACAAGGAGAAACCTAGAGACGAAATGTTCACAAGCAGTAATTGACTCTGGTAGCAGGTAACACACTTGTGGAGAGGTTAGCGGGTAAAGTGTTGGACTAAGATTTGGAAAATTCTATTTTGACTGTAGTTTTGAAGAGAGGGCAGAGCAGTCTTGACTTGCAGCACGAAAGTATGCTCATGGGATACAGAAGCTTGGGTTCCCTGTCAGAATCCTTGATTTTTAACTTCAGAGCATGGCTGGATGTGATGATATGAGATTTCCCATCAGGCTGGAGGGTTGGATGCTAACCCATCAGTGAGGAGTTATGAACCTGAACTGTTTCCTGGCTTTATTTTCAGAATAATAACGCAGACTGTGTTGCTCATTTTTGTATCCGAAAAACTTGTGTCGGATGCCAAAGAATGCTCTGAGAGCTACAAAGCATTTGAAATGTCTATTCTATTCTAAAAACAGAACATGAGTATATCATTCAACATGTTACAACATACTGGCTTGAGTAAGTGCCTAGCCCAGTAAGAGGATAAGCCTGTTTCAGCTCAAATCTCTTGAGATTAAATCTCTTGAGCCACTGGGGGCCCTCGGAGTGCAGAGGGAGAGACAGGGAACGTGGGAAGGGGCGAAGCCTGTGTCATGTGTATGAGGGCTCGGTGCTCTCGGGCTGGGAGGAACCTCTGGTAGAAATTGATCAATGAGATGCCCTGGTTGATAGATTCCAATATCATTTTTTTTGGTTTTCAGAAAAAATGATTCATTTTTTCATACACTTTATTTAAAAACATGCAGCAAACAGCACATTTGAATTTTAAAGCACACATTATTAATTTCCCTCTCATCTCTTTGTTGTGAGAACTAGTAACCAACTCCACGCAAAGGTACAGATTTTATTACATATATAAAATTAAGTCTCTAGTGTAAATAGATGAGGAAATTAGGCAGACCCAACCTCATTTTAAGGACTCAAACAACTTTGTTTTGTTATTCATTCTTTTAATAGTTGCTGAGGAAGAGATCCAGTCAACCCATTAGTCAGTGTTTATTGCAGAACTGAAGATTGTTTCAGTGTCCGTGATTTCACCAATATAGAAGGAAGAAACTTAGTAGAATGAGAATAAAAATGTATTAAATGTATACATTTACAAAAATGTATCTGTTTTCAGTCATCTTCAATAGTTTCATCCTAATGCTATTCATTGGCTAACAAATGAATTTTCCTTCCAAACATTAGCAAGGACCTCTACCTCTGACTCAGATGTAGTAGCAGGGCCTGAATTTACCCTCATCCCTGAAATAGCTGAAAAACTGGAAATATGAAACAGTAGTTTTTAAGACATTGGATGCCAGATAATAAAGAACGGTAATCATGAAGAGACAGAAAGCAAGCCAGGTGTGACGGCACCAGCTTACTTCCAGAACAGACTACAGGGAAGGAAAACCCAGGAAGAGCCTGGAAGTTTCCCTGGGTCAGGAAGGTGGAACTAGAGGGCCAGGGAGGCCAAGGTGGCAGCATTTATAGAGTACTGGAAACCAGCCAGACGGAGGCTCTGGAGCTGTATAGAGGGTCTTTTTTAAATCTTCAGAAGAGCAGTGACCAGTGTGTATTTGTGAGGAAACCATTCAAGGTTGGGGAAAGAACTGCCTGAAAGGAATCAAAGGAGATTACACAGGGCCCTTGGAGATTACACAGGGCCAAGAATAATTCCTTTCCCATCAGCCAAAGTGGAAAAACTCATAAATCAGAGAATATTGAATAAAGTACTCAGAAGGGTTTTTCCTCACTAGTGGGGCAAATATAGAGATATAGCAAAGGCTGCTCTATTCTAACCTCACAGAACTGAAAAGCAAGATCTGAAAGGATCAAATGGTTTCCAGTAAAATAAACTACATTGTAGAACAAAGCTCAAGAGTATTTATAGAAATACAAGAATATCTAGCATTCAGCAAAGTAAAAATCTACAATTTCTACCTGGCTGGTGTAGCTCAGTGGATTGAGCGCAGGCTAGGAACCAGACGGTCCTGGTTCGATTCCCAGTCAGGGCACATGCCTGAGTTGCAGGCCAGGTCCCCTGTGATGGCCATGTGAGAGGCAACCATACATTGCTATTTCTCTCCTTCTCTGTCTCCCTCCCTTCTCCTCTCTCTAAAAATAAAAAAAAAAATCTACAATTTCTTTCATTCAATAGAGAATTACTAGCTTGCAAAGAAGTAGTGGTAAATGTTTTTAAATATATGATACACAGTGAGAAGAATAATCAATCAATTCAAAGCAAAACCAGACTTGACACAGATGTTAGAATTAGACAACAAGCACATTAAAAGTTATAATATTTCTATTCCATATGTCCAAAAGTTAAGTAGAGACATAAGAGATATAAAAATAGACCCAAATCAAATGTTTAGAGATGAAAACTACAGTGTTTTCACTAGACATTGCTCCCTAATAGCATTCAAAATGACTGCGCAAGTAGAGCAATGAATGTGCGTCAAATTTTGCGTTAATCTTGAACATTCCTCTGTGAAACTATTTGGATGATTCAGAAGGCCACAGCTATGGGCAGCTGGTGATTGGCAGCTTCATTACAACAGTGTGCCCACTCATGCATCATGTCTGATGCAGAGATTTTTGGCAAAACATCAAATCACCCAGGTGGCTCAGCCCCACTACAGCCCAGATTGGGTGCCCTGAGACTTCTGGCTTTTCCTAAAACTAAAATAACCTTTGAAAGAGAAGAGATTTCAGACCATTGATAAGATTCAGGAAAATATGACAGGGCAACTGATGGTGACTGGGAGAACTGTGTGAGGTGCCAAGGTGCCTACGTTGAAGAGGACTGGGATGTCATTGTCCTATGTACAATGTTTCTTGTATTTTTTATCTCCTTCAGCAAATGTCTCTATTTTTCATGTTGCGTGGCTTGATACTTTCTGGACAGACCGCGTATCTTGGCTATTGAATCAGATTAACAAGGCAAGAATTCTGACATTGATTCCCCAGTGACCTTGATATCTGACAGCCATAGCATGAATTTTTGTCTGCTCAGGCTCGGCAACCTCATTGGTAGAGCTGGAATAGCTGCGGTGGTGAGGAAAATGTAGGACAATGTTGAGGTAATTTCAATTAGAGTTTATTATAAAATTATAAAGTAAAAAATTTGTCATCCATCTTATGAGAGATTTGGTTAATGTACAAATTCATTATTTAGAGATATTAATGAAAGTGAATACTATTAAAATGTAAGACTAACCACTTCACACCCATTATGATGACTATTAAAAACAAACCCAGGGAGTAACATGTGTTGGCAAGGATGTAAAGAAATTGGAACCCTTTTGAACCGTTGGTAAGAATGTAAAAATGGTGCAGCTGTTATGGAAGACAGAGTGGTTCACACAAGGTGGTCAGGTATAGTAGACTTAAGTTTCTGAGGCAAAGCAAGGACTCCCACTGCACAAACATCCTTATTATTTTCTTTTTCAGTACATAAAATGTGTGCAAAAAAATGCATAAGTCATAACTGTAAAGCTCAGTGAATTTTCACACACTCAGCAGAGTGGTGACTGGCACCTGGATCAGGACATAGCACATCACCAGCATTCTGAAGTTCCCTCGCTGTGTTCCTTTCTTAGTCGAACCCCCGCCCAAGAATAATCACTACTCTGACTTTTAACGCCAAAATTAGTTTTACTTATTTTAATCTTTCTATGAAAGGAACCATACAGTAAGCATTCTATTGTATCTGGCTTCTTTTGCTCAAAATTATACTTAAAAAGTTCATTTGTATTGTCATTGGAAAGTTGTAGTTGACGCCTTATATTTTTGTATTTGTATTCGAATATCTGTATTCCCTCATGTGAATGTCACACATTATATTTATCTATTCTATTGCTGATGGGCATTGGGTAGCTTCCAGTTTGGGGCTATTATGGATAAAGCACTGTGAACATTCTTGTTCATGTCTTTGGTAAACCTATGTACTCATTCTCTGGGAGTACAAAAGCATACCTACTCTTACAGGTCCGGGGAATCTGCCACTAGCTGCCTTTCTTTGTCATCACATCTCCTTGGGCCTTTAATTCTGTCTCCCTTTACATCATTCTTCTCTCTGTTCCATGAATGGTTTCACTTCTCCCACGCAGGATGCCACACAGCGCAATTCCCATTATATAATATGCTGACTTTAGGTAAAGTCATTACTCAATATGAGCATACCTTTGCATAGACAAGATTATGGGTTCCATTCATTGGCAATGGACTTACTATTAGAATATGTAATTTTTGAAGAAGGCTGTCATTTAAAGATATGAGTGGCTTTCAGGTAAAATTTGAATGATATAAATAAACATTTTATAACATCTTAAAAAACAGGCAACTGGTTCAGTTTTTTGGTATATTTGAAGTATCGTATTTAAAAATAAGTAATATATGTATC